>JAULCB010188249.1:0-15929 GCA_032358575.1 Dendronotus rufus
AAATGGCTATTTGTTCACTCTGGCACCGGGGTTAAAGGTCTTGAAAAAAGTGGAAATCGCCTGTTTTAGACTTGTTTCCCTGCGTCAAAATGGATAATTATCATTCATAAACATTCTCCCAAGCAAAAAAAAATAATAGTATGTCAAACTACTAAAATAGGTAGGAAGTATTACACAAAAAATGGACAGGGATGGGAAGAGGTCTTGTGCGTGCGTGGGAAGAGGCCTTGTGCATGTGTGGGAAGGGAAACTACTATTAATAGGCGTTCTTACCATGAACGCTCAAAAATAGTAACAGATGATTTTCCCTGCCGCTATTAATAGGCGTTCTTACCATGAACGCTCAAAAATAGTAACAGATGGCCTATGTTGGTACGGTGCTATAGGAGTTTAACGTCCGCACCCACAAAGTGATTTGGCAGACGAAAGATGGCCTGTGATTTTCCCTGCCACTATTAATAGGCGTTCACCCATGAACGCTTAAAAATAGTAACAATACTCACAGCCCTCCTCTTTCTGGGCTTGGGCCGTTTTCCTTGTCGCTATTAATAGGCGTTCACGCCATGAACGCTTAAAAATAGTAACAGTACTCTTTCCGAGCTTGGGACCGAGTTACTGCAGTATTTTTTCACAGTGGCAGAGCTGGCTCTTAATCACTAGTTAGCACACCCAACGCTTGTACTTACCATAGCCAATAATGGCCCCTACAACGTAAAAATCCAGAACGCCGAACAATTGGAGCATTTTATAGAGATAGTTGCGTCACACACCCCATTCTGTTAGGTGTACTGAAAAACCTGTTCTTTTATCTCCTAATTTTGCTAGTAGTAGAGATGAGCACGTTAAGCCATTTTCTGAATATCAAACTGTTGAACAACGTCTTTTGTTAACGTGATTTGAGACACACACTAGCTTGTTGTAAATAAGGCTTCATCTCATCAAATGAACCAAGCAAATGAAACTGTACATTATTTTCATCGGCACGTTTTTAACAACACTGTATTTCAGCAAATCAATGTGAATTTCATCAACTGATAGTTCAAACGTAGTCTTCCGTTTTTTTTAAAAAGTCAAGCCTTCTCTTTGGTTTTGGTGGTTCTGAACAAGACTCACCTTTTCCAGTTTTTGTAAGATATTCTAACATACAGCTGTGATAGAAAATGTGATCCTGAATGGTGAGAATTTGCTCCGTCGTAATAGCACGTATGCTCCGTCTGCTTGCCATTGTTGAAAGAACCATCTAGAACACAGAATGCACGTCACTACCGGCCACGTTGGCGGTCTGCTGATGCTACGTGGCAAAAGTTATTGATTTTCCACATTCCAAATCCCACTCACCCTGCCGGTTACACTCCACAGTTAGCTTTCTCCACAGTTAGCTTTTAGCCCTATATCACACACATGCATATTGTGTTGGATTATCTGTTTTTAAGACTAGTTTACAAAACCTGTCAGATTTTAACTGTTGTTTTATTTTATTCCTTTCTTCATGTGTTTCAACTACATCGTTTTCACACAGACAGTCATGAAAAGTATATCTGTCTTTAGTGTAAAATAATATAATTACCTTAAGTTGTTCTCTGAAGTCTTTTAACACTGAGTTATATTTCTGAGTTAACACCCAAACACTTATTCCCGCATGTCTTCCGCTAAAAGCCAGCTTAGATAGAGTTTTTCTTTTTTTAATCATGTCTTGCTCAGCTGAACAGTCATCGATTATAAATAAGGTTTGTGTTCCCTCAAACAACCTGTAAAAATGCTCTAAATATTCACTTAATCTATCGCTGGGATCAACTAAGTAAACTTCATCATCCGACCATACAAACTTTCTTTCTTTATAACTTTTATTATACTTCAAGGTGGTACAGAATATTACTATGTGTTCAAAGTGATTACGGTATACAGTTTGTAATAAATCTAGAACAAATATTGTTTTTCCACATCCTGTCTGCCCACAGATTAATGAACAGTGGGGCTCTTTTGTTAAGAACTTTAAACGTTCCATTTTAATAAACCACATCTTTTAATCTGTTTTCTGCAATATTCAACTGAGCGTCAGATATTATAAACAAATGAATATTAATTTCTTTATCCTCCCCTGCCTGTTTTGAAATCTGAATATTTATGCCATCAGATCCATTTTCAATTCTTCGTCCACTGCCATGTAATCTGTTATCATCAGTAGTTCTAAGGTCTAACCACAAACCATACTTAGCGATTAAATATTCATCAAGTCTAACGTCATGAAGGTGGAGGTCTTTGCTAACTAAATCACTTGTGGGGTTTCTTAGCCTTCCGCCTGCAAACAGTTTTCGTGCCTCATTAAAATGTTGTTGTGGCGCAAGTCCACTAGCATACACTTGATTCGGTTTACCTTCAACTGTGCAACTTAACTTTTCAATTCGTGGATTAAAAAACCTTTCACTTACTCTGCTATATGGTTTTCTAACTTCTTCAAACAACATTAAAATACCTTTCAGCGATCTAACAGCTGTATTAAAGTTTAAATTCCAAATAGTATCTGCCTTATTTTTTCGCATTGTGCTGTGACATAGAACTCTTTCATAATAAATCGGCAGCCCCATCTGATATTTATTTGCTATCAATCTTGCCAACTCAGGGTGATGAACAACATCAAACTCTAGGGAGATGTCAGAAATTTTATACTTTGCTTCAGGGTCTGCAGACCTAATAACCCTTCCATAACCATTAAATGTTAGTTCATAGGAAAGCCTATCTTTCAGTGCCCCTTGATAGTAGGGTAAATGTGTATTCAACAGTTCAAAATCCAAAGGTATACAAAACCAGTTACCATAAAAAGCAGCAACTGCTTCATCCTTTGTGTTATCTTTTTTATCCTCAGCATCTATTCGATGTCTAAGCCCATTATCACCCTGTATTCCTTGATACGCAGCATCTTCTCTTTCATTTCTCGTTAACCACAAGTCAGAATAAATTAAAAATATATCAGCATTGTTTAAAGAAAACACTTCTCTACCTTCTAGTTTAACAGTGATTTGACTGACAATTGCCCTACCAAGGTTAGCAACTATACTTATGTTTGAGTCAGTCTCTGATTCTAGGTCTATTTTAAATGAAACCCTTACAGTGCCTGGCACGATTACGTCATTGCTACCAAGATTAGGAAATCTAACAGTTAGAATTTGGCCAGCGTCTATTGTGGAGGGGTTATTATTTATAACCACTGACTGCCTGATTCCTTTCACACCAAGAGGCTCTTTTAATCTTCTATTAGGATCAAGAATTGCGCCATAGGATTGTGACATGTTTTTATAAAATAATAAATAAAAACTTATTTATTAAAAATGGAAGAACCAGAGGATGATTATGATGTATTTGAACCTGGAGATGATATGGCTGATGTTGCACCTTTAAGCCGCCATCTGTCAATGCGTAATGAGCTAACAGAAGATAAAGTACGATCGTTTTATAGAAGCATAGGCCAGGATCCGCCTGAAGTTTTAGATCCTAACGATTTTGAAATGAAAGGTAATTACTTACACGTAAAGAATGAGCAAGGAGAACTTGTACGCCTAACAACAAAATCAGATCCAAGTAGGTTTTTAGCAAAGAGCACTCTTAGAGGCAGGCTCAGCGTTAGTGACCAAAGGCGACTTAATATACTCACAGTTTCAGAATTAAGACATGACGCTATTTCTGCCCTCCAGTCTACATTACAAGAACTGCCAACAGACAGCCAGATTCAAAACATTCCTCTTCTAGACTTGAACAGAACAGCAGACCAACTAGTCCATGAAATGGAAACCAGTCTTACTAATCCTGAACAAAGAGGACAACAAACAATAAGCGACTCTGAAGAAACAGCATTAAAAACAATAAACGACCCTCCATTGCCTATGAGAGAAATCATGGCCCTCAATGATGCACTACGAACCATTAGGGGAGAGTTAACAAACAATCTAGCAAAACTAGGTGAATTGGATGAACATATAAGAAGAGAAAAACAAAAGCTAGCAGAAGCTGATGACGCGAACTTAGGGCAAGACGTTAAAGAAAGAATACAGCAGAGGCTAAGGAATCTCGAACAAGAAAGATCAGCAAGATTAGAAGTGCTGTCTACCAACCGCGAACACTTAAGAACACAAGTGAGCAGACTTCGTGAAACTATTCATACAATTTTATATGAAAACACAACACTAGCTGAACGAATTCGCACATTATTCAGAGAACAAGGAATTACCATCGCAAGTATTCTTACTGCAATAGGGTTCGCAATAAGCACAATAGTTCAGGCTGTAACTGGAGGAGGGAGTGGAGGTGGAAGTCAACCGCCTTCACCACCGCCACCCCAACCGTCAGACAAATCATGGATAAAGAAACAACTAGAGCACTTATCAAATCTACTGAAAACATTAGCAAGGAAAGCTTTGGATGCCTTACCTGGCATAATTGGAGTGATTGTAAGTTGGATCTTCACTATCACAAGCAAAGTAGTTGGTTTTATGGCTGATCACTTATGGGCGACACTTGTATTGGTTGTAGGGTTACTTATTAATAAAATAAAGACTAATTAACCCTAACATAGTTAGTCCAATAACAAGCGCTGTCTTCTCAGCTTCATGGTTATCATGTTCATGGTTATCTACTATCTTAGTTTGATCAATATTTTTTGGAACATTATTTTTTTCTTGAACAACTGGTTTAACAGGTATTAGATTAGCCATTACCATGGCTGGTGCGTTGTTCAGTTCTTCATGTTTTCCTAGTTTTTGTTCATTAGGGGCAATAAGGATTTCATTATTATAATTCACTATTGTTCCTATCTGCAGTCTAAGGTCAGAAGGCAGCATATACAAACCACCTCCCACAGCGAAGTCTACTTTAGACCGGGCATATCTCAAGACGTCTTGGTACCTTTTAATACTAGATGGTAAGTCAACAACAGCGTTAATACTATCTTCTAAGTTAACTAAATACTGTTTCTGGGCATCCAACCCGGTGCTTGGCTCTACTATGTTTGCCCTCGTTTGTGCCTGCGAACCCAAGACACACCAGACGTACGTACGAATGGAATCGTTTATTCGTTCTATTCCTGCTTCAGTCAGTCCTTTACTGGTGTCTAAAATAAATGTGGTCCAAGCATTCCCATGTTCTTGCTCTATAGACCCCAAACGAACTTTTGTGCCTGATGAAAAGGTAGTATGTCCTGGCCAGTAGTCATAATTATAAACCCTATGCGTTCCCCACCAGTAAAGAGTGCCCATACCATGATTACGATCTAACTTTTGTCTGAAGTCTGTTTTAAAGTCAATTCCGAATTCATTACATATGCGCTCAAAGGCCTTCATGTTTATTCTGTTGCTGAACGGATTCCAAGTCTCATCATGGGGCAATGGAGCTTCAAGTTCAGTCAGGATACGTCTGAACTGATAATAAAAATGAAACCTGTAAACTGACCTCACTAAAGGATCGCTATGATTTAGATGGTCTGCATATGACACTCCACAGCCAGTCGTCGCGCAATAGACAGCAAAGTTTAACTGGTTCTGATAAAACTGCATCGGATGACTCAACCATGCCTTCGAAACGATATCAGTCTTAATTGGAGGGTTTAAATATTTACTCAATGGGTTTGGGACCTTTACTTTAAAGCTCTTTTTTTGGTCAACCACAATTTCTAAACTATCCACTGTTATGTTTTTAGTGCTGTAAGGCCTAACTGCATACTTTACATCTTTATTAAATCTAAATGCATCCATTTTTATTCAGTATAAAAAATGTTTATATACGTGACAGACCAAGACAAACCTGTTACTTTGGACCATCCAATCGATAACAGATGTGGAAACTATAAAGTTGCTCTTCATGAAATTTTCTTCAGAGTTAAATGGTTTAATATAAGCAAGGTGTTGGATAACAACTGGGCTATAAAAAATACATCAGGTAGAGCACTTGAGGAATTAACCATACCAGATGGTTACTACGGATTTTGTGATCTAGAAGAAGAATTAAAGGAATTAGGTATCACTGCAAAACTTAACAACGCAAATTTAAAAGTAACACTAACGTTCGAACAGTTACGAACTAGTTATACATTTTCATCACCGCTCGTAAAAATGTTGGGGTTTATTCCAAGACTAGGTTATAAACAGTATTCATTTAGGGTAACTGAGGATAATTATATATTTGAAGGAGATAATCCGCTTGATCTTGCAATAAATTCACAACTTTATGTTAATCTTAAAGAACTGAACACTAGCGAAAACTTATTCGATGGCAAACCATCAACCGTTTTAAGAGTTCTTTCATCTGGCACAACAACTTACTGCGGAGTCGAAATTAAAACATTTACTGACTTACAGTTCAAAAAATTAGTCCAAGATAGCTTTCATTCACTAAGCCTATCAATAGCAGATCATAATGGTAAAAAAGTGCAATGTGATGAGTTACATGCTACCTTAGAAATAAAATAATTATAAATAAAAAAACATGTCTCGAGGACCAATCCTACTAGCACCTACTAGATGTACAACTTTAGAACTAAAGGATCTGGCTGACACCCAGGACTTTGATCTGAACGGAGAGATTGGTGAAGTTTATGGATTTGAATACACAGATGATGGTTATTATAAACGTAAAGAGGTAGGCGCAGACAAAAAGAATCCTAAGCTAGAACATCTCCGCAATGTAGAAGCAGCAATCATTGATGACATGGAATATAAACTCCTTAGAAAAGAGAACAAATGGCAACTTATTCCATTCATCAACTGGGAAATTAAATTTGAATTCTTAAGCCCATACACTTACTTTAACAAGCAAAAGCATTTCAGGAAGGCATTCAATGCTGGTCCATTGAATATCAGTCTTACACCTGAGGACAACAGCAGACGGGAAATCGAAATCAATCAGTTTAAAAAGAGGCAGTACATTCTACACAGAAAAGACTCTGTGACTAAGCCAGGACACACTAAACTGCAGTTCGTGCCTAACATGCCCTTGCCAAGCGAGTTCACTATGATATTTGACATCGCTATACAACGTGATATTGTAGATGAGAGTGGTGTTGCTGGCGTTAGTGATAACCTGATGAAAGGTATTGGAATTGCTTGGCAAGGTTTAGATGTTGAAACATTAAGAATAATTGTGGCTATTCAAAATAGCGGTGATCAAATAAAGGCTGTCTCTTCCAGCGACAAGGTTATCCTAAACGTTGACCAGGATGCTCTAACGGATTTAACATACATTAATCTTACTCATTTAGATCTTATCGCATTCTACTACACTGAAAGTGTTCTATCCGAAGAAATTCTAGCTGAAATAACTGCAATATAAAAATATTTTATCATTAAAAAATGTCTCATGTCACAGTGTACCCAAAGCTACCAAAAGGAGACCCACTGAAAGGAGACCCACCGAAAGAAGACCCACCGAAAGGAGACCCACCGAAAGGGGAGCCCTTAAAACCGCCAGACCCTCAATCCTTCAGACTGTCCAACATTACACAAATACAGCGTGAACTGGAGCAAGACTTAGCAAAATATAACAGAACCAAAAGAAGATATTCTTCTGTTTTCAATGCATTAACATACATCAACACTGGAGCTGCTACTGCAGCCACTCTAACAGCGGGAACAAGTGTAGGACTTTTGGCAACTGGTGTTGGGGCTCCAGGAGCTATTATGCTTGGAGGTGTTTCAGTAGGCCTTGGATTATGTTCATTAGTTTTTAGTGTTGCCCACAAAAAAATAAAGCCTAAGCTGCAAAAGCACACTGCCATGGTCCAGTTAGCAACTGCTAAACTTAGTTCGTTCAGATTGATAATAAGCAAAGCCTTAGCAGACTCTAACATTACGGATGAAGAGTTCAACCGCTTACAGGCGGACTATGATGATTACAAACGACAAAAGTTTGAACTCCAAAAAAAGTCCCGAACCGCTTTTTCCCAACAACCAGACTTAGAGGCAATAAAAAAGGAATGTCTAAAACAAATGAGCGAAAAATTAAACTCTGTTCTAAAGACTTAACTGTAACGTGGGGCGATCGTGTGTTTACAATAAGTTATAATTCTAAACGTAAGAATACTGTGGATTATGATTAAAAAATTAATTAATTAATTTCTAATTTACACAAATATCTGAGTTAGAAAAACAAACTCACCATGACGGAAAGTCGAGTGTATCATCACTTGAGCGATAAATATCCAGAATTATTCAAGAATGTAATGATTATACCACATGGTGAAAAACGAGGTGAAAAACGACAAGAAAAACGACAAGAAGAACGTGGAGAAGAACGTGGCATTTCTGGCATATTCCAAGACACTGACTTAGAAATAACCGATGAAAGAAAGGTTCATGAAAGCGTTCAACATGCTATTGCTCAAATACCAGATAAACTGGCAATAGAACCTCCAGTTAAAGTTCAAATAGCTGTGTACATCGAATACACTACTATGCAGGAGGAAACCATAGAAGTGTGGGTGTCGACAAAACAGCATGCTATCTATTCTTACCACGATTTCACTGCTGAATGGGCTGATAAAATGGTTGCTCAGTTTAGCACAGCCTCAGAAGAAGCAAAACTTAGAGGTTCTGGTTGGTCAGAAGGTAAAGTATTGGAGATCAAACTAAAGCAGACTAAGTTTCACCCTATTGCTGGTAACTCTTATATTCCCTCACCTAGAGCACTGGCTTTAAAACGAGCAGTCTTAAACATTAAGAATTCAGATGACAGATGTTTTATGTGGTGTATTCTGGCAAAGTTACATCATGTTGTAAAGAATGCAGAGAGAGTCACCAACTATGAACAATACAAAAACGAACTTAACTTCGATGGGATTGACTTTCCAGTGGGGATAGATAAGATCGATCAATTCGAAGCTCAGAACAAGGGAGTTACAGTTAACGTGTATATGTGGTCTGAAGAATTTAACCTTCAACCGCTTAGAACATCTAAGGAGTCACCGACTATAGGGAAGCCGCATGACAAACATGTGGACTTGCTTTTAATGGGAGACAGCACAAAGCGTCATTATACTTTAATTCGCACAATGAGTAGACTGCTAAAAAGCACAACAAAAGATCATAGAAGACAAGACTTCTGTAGAAGATGTTTAGTAAGGATTCCATCTATTGAAGCGGCGGATAAACATAGACAACATTGTATGAGCTCTACCGACTGCATTACAAAACTTATTACTCCAAAACCTGACAGCAAAGTTAGATTTAAAAACTGGAAAAAGTTGCAGACCAACCCATATGTCGTTTATGCTGACTTTGAATCTATAATAGTCCCATATCAAGGTCCTAAACCAAAAACTTTGCCTAAAACTGTTGTAGTTAACAATCATCAAATCTGTTCGTACGCATTCATTGTTGTTAGGTCAGATGGTCGACACACAGTACCACGCCGCTATAGAGGACCCGGTGCGGCAAAACGTTTCCTACAACAAATGAAGCAAGTGCGTAGTGAGTTCTCTAATCAACTAAACCTTTCTAAACTTATTATGACTCCTGAAGACCAAGAACAGTATGACTCAGCAACGAATTGTTGGATCTGTTTAGGGGCTTTAGAAAACACAGAAGACAACCCAACTGTAAGAGATCATGACCACATCAGCGGCAAGTTTAGGGGAGCAGCACACTCTAAGTGTAATCTGCAGCTTAAGTTTGATCCTAAGACATGGAGATTACCCATCTTCTTCCACAACTTGCGTGGGTATGACTCCCATCTTATACTACAAGCTGTGACTGATGAATTTAGTAAAGTCAGTTGCATCGCTCAGTCTACAGAAAAGTACATGACATTCACACTGAACCAGTTATCCTTCTATGATTCAGCTCAGCACATGATGGGTGCCTTGCAGTCCTTAGCTGGATCACTAAGCAGTTGTCCCATAACAGAAGAATACTTCGATCCATCTCTTGTTCGTAAAGGCGTTTATCCGTACGAGTACATGGACTCTTGGGAAAGGTTTGATGAAGAAAGTCTACCGCCTAAAGGTGCGTTCTTCAGTAGTCTAAAGGGTAAAGATATCAGTGATGATGACTACCAACATGCAAAGACAGCCTGGGAAAAGTTAAAGTGTGAAACCATGGGAGATTACCACGACCACTACCTAATAGCTGACGTTTGTTTGTTAGCAGATGTCTTTGAAAACTATAGAAAGACATGTATGAAACATTACAGTCTGGATCCGTCTCATTATATTTCTGCGCCTGGTATGTCGTGGGATGCGTTCTTAAAGTTTACCGGTGTAAAGATCGATCTGCTGTCTGACCTGCCTATGATCCAAATGATTGAAGATGGTCTGCGTGGAGGAATCAGCATGGCATCACATAGCTATTGCAAAGCTAACAACAAGTATTTAGATGACTACGATTCCACTAAACCATCCAATTATATCATGTACTTAGATGCTAACAATCTGTATGGTTGGGCCATGTGTCAGTCACTTCCCCTGCGCAATTTTAAAATGTTACTAGGACCTTTCCATGTGAAGAACTTTCTAGACGCCTTAGACACCATGTCTCCTGATCAACCATTGGGTTTGATTGTGGAAGTAGACTTAGAATATCCAAGAGAGCTCCATGATCTACATAACGATTATCCATTAGCAGCAGAAAGAAAGAAGATAGGAACTGAACCACCAAAGCTTGTGCCAAATCTGTTAAACAAAACCAAGTATGTGTGTCACTATAGATTGCTTCAGTTTTACTTAAGGCATGGGCTACAACTTACAGCCGTTCACCGTGTTGTCATGTTTGATCAAAAGCAGTTCATGAAACCGTACATCATGAAGAACACAGACCTTAGAACTAAGGCGACTGACCCTTCAGAGAAAGACTTCTTTAAGTTGATGAACAACAGCTGTTTTGGAAAGACAATGGAAAATCCACATAAGAGGAAAGATGTTAGACTGGTAACTGAAGAAAACAAAGCCATTAAGCTGACTTCAAAACCGCAGTACCAGGACTTCAGAAGATTCCATGACTGCTTATACGGTATCATAATGAAGAAGATTCGGGTGAATCTAGACAAGCCAGTGTTTATTGGGTTTACAGTGTTAGAGCTGTCAAAACTGTTGATGTTAGAATTTCTCTATGACTACTTTAAACCGCTGTACCCAGACTCCAGAGTGTTGTACACAGACACTGACTCCTTTATTCTTGACATTCCTACTGAAGACTTTTACAAAGACATGGAAACAGAAGTGGTTAAGGGATCGGATGGATGGTATGACACATGCGATTACCCTAAAGACAGTCCCTTACATTCTGTTGTAAATAAAAAAGTTATTGGTAAGATGAAGGATGAAATGAATGGAACTATAATCAAGGAGTATGTTGGATTGAGAGCAAAGATGTATAGTGTTGCTAGTCAGACTGGCGTTATTAAGAAAGCAAAAGGGATCAGCAAGCCAGTTGTTAAGATGACTATATCCCATGACAACTACAAAGAAGCTCTGTTTGATAAGAAAGTGTTTCGCCATGAAAACGTAGCACTAAGATCTGCATTACATCAAATCAATACAACTGTTGTAAAGAAAAAGTCATTGGATTCTACAAACACAAAGCGTGTGTATGTAAACCCGGAGTGGTCATATGCAATTGGACATTGGAGAGCAGTGGAAAGCAAAAAACTTTAAAAAAAAAAAGAATAGAATAGAATAGAATAGAATAGAATAGAATAGAATAATTTATAAAATATATATTCATAATTTTTTTTTAGTCTTCAATTGTAATAACATTTATAGTTTTTTTGATAGAATTTGTATTCATTAAATAATCTAATATGACAAAAGCATCAATGCGGGTAGGTTTAGGCTCAGTTGGGTTAAATGGTTTTATCACAGTCATCTCATTTAATTCACAAACCGTAAACTCTTGAACAAACCTATGTAATAAAAATGACTTATCGTCTTCAGTCCTTCGTTCCTTTAACATCGCCTCTTTATCAGAACGTTCTATGTACACCTTATGTATATTTTTTGGTCCTTCAGGAAAAATAATGCACATCTGGTCATCATCACTTCTAACAAAAACATAAGCTTCCATTATTTGAGCTTGAGTTTGAGCTTGCATTTTTAACTCAAACTCAATAGCTAAATTAATTAGAGGTGCCTGGGGGAACTACCAAAAGTTCTTCTTTTACAAATGCTCTTTTTGGCGCTGACCGTTTTGACATGTCTGTTTCTCTTAGATAGTACACAGGTGGGTTCATTTTTATAATTCTTTCGATTTCATAGATATCTATGCTCCAGATGGGGTCAGTTGCTCTTATTCGACTGTCTCCTTCTGCTTCACCTGGAGCGTATAGGTACCTTACTTTCACTCCAAAGGGCATTAGGGTGTCAGTTGATGAGCTAGTTGACCTATTGGAGATTGATTTGAGTCTTATTGCTTTGACTGGTTTTAATCCTGTGACCTTTAATTCTTCATTATTCATAGCACGTAGGACTGAGGGCAGTCTTCTAACCCAGTCAGTATTGCGCACATTGTCTAGGATTTCTCTATGGTATTGGTACGAGAACAGCCGTTCAGACAGCTGCTTGTTGAAGTTTTCCACTAAGGCCTGTGACCTATGCACGCCTGGAATGCCTCTTTTAATTACAACACTATGTTTTAGTAACAACTGGTTGACTTGACCTTTAAATTCCTTTCCATCATCCACTTGAACCATGCGTGGATAAGTCAACGGACCGCGCCTGTAAATTTCTTGAAGAGCAACAGCAACAGCTATAGCACTCTTCTGTGTTAAGGGCTCCGCATCTTTGTATCTCGATGCTAGATCAATAACTGTCAAGGCATATTTAAATCTCTTTCTTCTTATTGTGTCATGAGGGAGGTAAAGTAAGTCCATTTGATGTGTGTCGTTTGGTATCACATTAACAAAGTGAGGCCGCTTTATTCTTTTTGGAGCTGGTAAGTATATTTGCCATACTGCTTGTTTGGACAGCCATGTTTTAGCTGTAGATTCACTGACACCAGCGGCATCACTAAGCTTTGTAATAGCTGTTAATCCCTTCCAGTAACCCTTAGGTGAATAATAAATCTTAGCTAACTTAGCGTTCATTTTTATACTATCCAATCTTTTTAGCAATAAAATACACAGCAGTCATGCCGATCACAATGAAGACTATTTCCCCCATCTTTTGTTTTTCTGTTAGTTGATAAAAGTCTGTCAACTTTGGAGGGGCAAATTGTTCTAGTTTTTCACCTGTCACCAAATAATATTCTTTGATGGCGTTGTCAACATTCTTGAATGTATACGCAGCATGGCCTTGTTGTTTAAGTCTTTCGTTGATGAAGTCTAACTGTGCCAGTCTTTGTTTTTCGTAGGCGTCTTGGGCTGCTGTCAGTTGCTCCATCGCTTTGTTGTGTCTTTGTCTGTCATCGTTTCGTAGTTTGCTAAACATATAGTTACTTCCTGAAAACGCTAAAGCGTTGATTACCGCACCACCTACTACCATTGCGAGGGAAGCCATTTTTTTACATATTAATATTTTCTGGAATTATTCCTTGTTTGACTAAAAAGTCTTTTGTCGCGATTGAAGCTGTTATCACAGCAACCAGTTTTGCTGAGTCCTCGAAATCTAGTTTTCCCAGGTCTGCTGATTTCATTCTGAATAGACTTTTTCCAAGCATTGTGTAGCTGACACTTAATCCTCCAATCACTGCAGAATGGTAGATAAGGTTTGCAACAGTTTTTTCAGTACTCATTTTTTTATTTCTTTTTAAAAAAAATAAACAAATAAAAAATAATGAATTGTGATGACCTGCTACAACCTGAAATTATAGTTAGTAATGATCAAGAGTTGGTTACAAAAAAAGAAAGATTATATTCTCTTGCTGCTTGTAGGAAAACAAAACAGTACTTAGGCACAGAGTTTACTTTGGAGCAAATCCAACAAATGTCAGCACAGGATATTGAAAAATATTATAATCGATACGAGGCACAGTTGGGGTCAAGGATGGTAAAAAGTGTTGGTCAAACAGTTTTAAGTTTGTATGTAAAGTTAGTAAGTCGGTTTGCTCCTATTGATTCGGAACAAGACTTCACTTATGACTTAGCACAGGACCCCATCTTAACAAAGTCTTTAGAATCTGTTGGTTGTGATATGTACTATAGATTCGGTTCATTCTTAGCACCCTTATCCATGGGATTAATTACTTTTAATCATATAGATTTTAGTCGTATAAAAAATGAGCAGCCAAGAGAAGAGTGTAGAGAGTCAGCTGGAGAATCAAGTGACCCCACAAGTGACCCCACAAGTGACTCCCCAAGTGACACCACAAGTGACCCCACAAGTTTCCACTGTAACTAAACATCCTAAGCGAGTTGAGGCGGGTAAAAGATTGGCTGAGTGGAATCGACTAAAAAAAATAAATGGGCAAACAAAACAGAAACTACTGTCTAATGAGTCATTAAATACTGATGCTACTGAGCCATTACTTCAAAAAGAAGTTAAAAAAGAAGTTGTTCAAGACAGCCAAACATGTTATAAGGCACTAGGATTAGTTATAGTTGGTGTTGTTAGTTACTTAGCATACAAAAAATATAAACCAACAAAACCAACAAAAGCAATACAACCAGATAGAAAAAAATCTGAAGAAGAACTAGAAGAACAAAAGCCACAGCTAAGGTGTAAAAAACCTGAGCATGATCCATTTTCAATGGAATAATAATACTTTTTACTTTATTAATAACTTAGTAAGTACTTGATTAATAACTTAGTAAGTACTTGATTAATAACTTAGTAAGTACTTGATTAAGAACTTAGTAAGAACTTGATAAGAACTTGATAAGAACTTGATAAGAACTTGATTAATAACTTGATAAGAACTTGGTAAGAACTTGATAAGTACTTGATTAAGAACTTAGTAAGTACTTGATAAGAAGCTAAACAGTTTTCCACTGTAACTTGTAGCAGTGTGACATACTTTTTTATTTTTTTTTTTTTTTTTTTTTTGCTTGGGAGAATGTTTGTTATGAATGATAATTATCCATTTGACGTAGGAAAACAAGTCTAAAACAGGCGATTTCCACTTTTTTCAAGACCTTTAACCCCGGTGCCAGAGTGAACAAATAGCCATTTTTGAATCTAAAAATTTTGTTAAGTCTAAAAACAGGCGATTTTCGTGGTGAGCTAGAATGAAGATATATCCATTCTCTCACCGAGGTGTATCACCAAATCTATGTCAAGCCTCACTACGTACCACTGAGTAGGTCTCAGTTCACCAGCGTGGAAATGGTCTTAAGCACCGACACGGGAAACAACCTGACATTCTCCAGCGGGCACACCGTGGTTACGCTTCACATACGACCTAGATCGACTCACTACTAAAAAAAAAAAAAAATGACGCGGCGCACCCCTCACAAATCGGATTGTCGCGCGTATGAACAGTATTACTGTCACCAAGCCGGACACGGACTACCGGTCTTCACTGGCGTTCCTAACTACCGGGGAAGGGGGATAGGGAATATTTTGGCGGGAACGAAATAGAGGCTTTAATCATCATGAAATAAAATCGTAAAAATGGTGACGTGCCAGGGAAGAGCTATAATTTACAGAATACAGACAGGACTCACCGCTTTATCGGGAACCCCTGGCCTAGTGTTGGCTTGGGTGATAGTTTGATAATAAGCGGAAATATTCTGATATCAGAATACAACTTACTTTTGTTTTAAAATGAATAAATAACACTTGCCTTTATTGTCTCAAAGGGCCTATTGTCCTTTTGTGTTCAATTTGTGTTGTTTTATTTTTAGAGCTATGACAGGAGCTAATAAGCGGATATCTACGTTCTCATAACAGAAAACGACCTATGTACTTTTTTGTGTGGAATTATTATCGTCTTTAGATGTGACATATTCTTCTTCTTCTTCTTCTTCTTCTTCTTCTTCTTCTTCTTCTTCTTCTTCTTCTTCTTCTTCTTCTTCTTCTT
>JAULCB010188360.1:0-15929 GCA_032358575.1 Dendronotus rufus
TATGGGGGGTTTGTGATAAAACCACTTATGCAACCATTTTCTTAAATCTTGGTGGTCTAGACATTGCAATTTTATGTGATTTATTAGAGCATATCATGACTTGGAGCGTGCTTATGGCCGAAGCGACCGTGCTTATTATGCGCGTGTAGATTATATAGCAAAAATTCGGTTGGAGTAAGTTTGCGTGTTTGTAGCCGAAGCGTGCTTGAGGACGGCGTGCTTATAGGCGGCGTGTACTGTATTCCAACACCTATTTTGCACCTATATGAGATGACATGAGGATTAATTGTTCCCTATTATTTCATTTCTTATCATTAAAAAAAAGACTTGAAGGCCATCTGACTGCTTTCCTGTTGCATTATAACTATAACAGGTTCTGTTATCAAATCTTCAACTTTTTCTATTCTAATTTAAGATAGTAATGTAGTTTCGACAACATGTTATTTGCTTGCATCCGTAAACGAATTAAAGTTGGTATTATTCTTGGAGTCTTTTCATTATGAGGGTCTTGTAGTAAAAGTCCCAATCCTTCACACAAATCTTCTGCGTGTTCCAAACTTCGAATGATCTTTCCAATATTTTGTGAATTTCTTAAAGAGTGATCAAACTCCAACATCACAGCCATGTGCTCGATTGCGTGATGGATTTCCAGTTTCATGTGAACTATATTGCATGCAGCTTTAGTTATTAAAGAATTAGTAGCAGTTTTTATTGGAATATCATTAGGTCTTGATGAAGATGATGATAATGAAATAGTTGGCTGCATTTTTGAAAACTTAAAGTCATTATCTAAATTTGATGAATTCAAAAAGCTTGATGTTTTTAAATCATCTGTATTCGTGGGACTTTCACGAAAATTTTGCCCATTGCTTTCAAAATCATTTGATATTTCAAATCTTTTGCACTGTTTCCAGTTCCATTTTCTTAACACAGGATTCCAACCCATTGCTGCACTCCTCAGAACGCCACGATGCTTTCCTGAATCCAGCGCTGTATTGATCCTTGTAGCTACCTGATCTGCCATGTCGTATAAACGCTTTACTACTTGAGGATGTCTCATTTGTCGATGAGTCAAAGCTACTTTGAACCATCTACTAATTTGGGCTTTAGATACATCAGGAGAACTGCACTTTAAAACTTTATCCTTCAGTTTCTTATCACTAAGTTCAAATCTTTCAATGCAAAAGATATGCTCATCTTTGTTCGCTAAAATAACCTTTTTACCACACGGCCAACAGAAAACACAGCCACAACTGCAATGCTCAAGTTTTGGTTTCTTATTTTTCTCCTGAATGAATGTACCGCATTGTGGACAGGATTTTCCTCTTAAGACTAAGTCTGGGAGCTCATCATCTTTTGCACATCTATTAAAGGTGTCAAGTCCTTCAGCCTCTAGACACTTATAATAGATATTTGAAATATCACAATTTGCTGGCCAATGAGGGTTTTCAAAACATTTTGGACAATATTGCCAGGAACAAGAACAAACAATTGGCATGAACTCGTCACATTTAAATGTTTGAATATCGATTATACCTTCAGACAGGGATTTTCTACATGAAACATTTGTACAGTAGTTTTGATTACGGGGATCCTGAAATGTAAATAATATATTCTTTCTCTTGTGAAATTTCTGAATCAATTGAAGGTCCAAAATTGATATGAGAGTTATGAGATCAATGACTGAATTACAGTCCCTTTCCATGCAAATAAAATGTTCATGATTTGCAGCCTTCATCTGAACATACAAATTTGATTTCCAACATTCTTCACAAAACCAATGACTACAAACTACAAGAGCAATTGGAAAAATGCACTTATCATCAAAACTTTTCAAACAAACACCACAAATGGATGATTCTGATGGACCATTTCTCACAATAGAAGAAGAAAATGAAATGTCACTGATAGCTTCACATCGCTTGTTATTTGAAGGGTTATGAGAAAAATCAGATTTTTGTAAGTTTTTTGCACTGGAACTTGCTTGATTTGCAGCTTCTAATCGCAATTTCAGTCTCACTGATTGTAACAAATGAAAAGTACACGAAGGATATTTATCAAAATATTCCTGTTGATAATCTTTTTGGTTCATCAAAACTTTGTTCAGCTCAGGATCATTGAATGCACTCAAAGTTGCGTGGATGATTTCATGAATTGATGTTAATTTTTTCTGAACTAGTTCATGAAATATTTCTGCAAGTTTGTTTAAAGGAAAGGATGAGTTTATCCACAGTTTGTATCTATCAGCATCGTTGTTGGCTTCATTAAGGTAAACGAAGACTAGATACATACTAATATCAGCTTGCGAGATGATATCAAAAGGTAACAAATTCAATCGTATGAGATGTTGATAAGCAAGATGACTTATGTTGAGTATAAATCTTCGCTTTTTGCAAGAAGCTTCTCTATAATCTTCCTTGAATTCACAATTCAAAATGTCTGGTCTCGAAGTAGAATGAGGCAGAATAACAATGACATTTGATTCGTCCTTTTCAGTTTCAGTGCATTTATGCTCTCCATAAGCATGACTATTTGTTTTCACAATGTCAATAGCTTCTTTATGTATATCAACAACTTGTGAGATTGATCCTAATTTTTCAGGAGCATTTTCTACTTCCTTTTTATCAATAAATTCAAACAAGTCTGTTGAAATCAGTTCTGTTCCTTGGCTATGATTTGACCTATATTTCTTTAGGCTTGTAAAAGAATCATCTAATCCTAGCTTTGTTAAATTTTCTTTTGTGAAAAACATCCCAAAAGTAAGCCCACGGGTATAACCATTTTCTTCTTCTTTGTCATCTGTTCTTTGTTTCTCAGGCTTTCCAGGAATTAAACTTTTAAAAGGACAAAAGGTAATATCCTCAGACATGTAACACTTCAGCTCCTCAACATATCTTTTAGAATGTCTTGGTTTTAGATATGCATCTGAATATAAATAACTCAGCGTTTTGGGAAGTTTCTTTAATTTCCAATGCTCATTTCTTGGGTAATTCTTCACCTCCAAAGCATTGCTGTCTTCTTCCTCTGTATCATCTTCTTCACTGTCATATATTATAGTTTCAATTTTCTTTTTACCATCCCTCTTATTTTTGTGAAAAATGTCAATTTCAAAATTCTCTTCAGTGTTGCTATTCCCTTGCTTCGTTGGATATGGTTTTGATTTAATTTCCCTTTTATGAGTCTTATTTCTTTTTATCTTTGCGTTCTTGTGTTGGTTCAATAAAGGTTTTTCTTTTTTTCTTTTCTTGCCCCCTCCTTTCCTTTCACTGCTTTCATATCTAGTGCAACTCACATTTTTAATTCTCATTACTTTGCATTTGCTAGTCAAAATATAACTCAAACAGTTTCCATCAAATCCTGAGGGACCCACAGTGAACAAATCTTGCAAAGCAATTGATGCTTCACTACAAATTGATATTTTCTTAACATATCCAATAATGCCATTGGAAGTGACATCAATATACACTACATTGGATCCAAAATGCTCCTGTAACATCCATGATAGTCTTTGTTTAGATTTCAAAGATGTTGGTTTTCCTTTATGTATCAGCTTCTTCCCATTTTTGAAAGAATCGATAAAACCAATGTATCCATTTTCATCCGTGGGATAATGTCCACCTCCCATCACTCCACTTCACAAACCTATACTCCAGTGGTGAGAGATGACATCAGTCTTGGATATTGTCGTATTGCACCATTTAAAAGCATGACATGAAGAAATGGTCAACATGGTCAATATTTAACGGTGAGAATAAGTGCACCAATGCCATCACGTTGTAGGAAGCTTCCATTAATATCAAAGTAATTACCACCGCAATTCGAACTTGGTACGTATAATATTTGTTTCCATAATTGACCATCAAGTTACTAAGAATAAGCCTATGAACAGGTTGCAAACTGCTTGCCGGACTTGGTGTTTACATTGACAACAGATTTGAAGTGGTCAAGATTTAGTAATCTAATTATACGTGTTGCAGTTTGTTATACATGAACTGCTTGCTCGGGGAATTGAAAATTCAGCTTATCCGTAGTTTGTAACTTAATCGCATGCCAGTAAATATAATATATACGTAACCGTAACGATCGAAAAGTAAATATAAAGATGGCTTTGAAAAATAGTCACAGTCCCCATACTCGTACATACTCTTAGACTGTCTTTCTCCTGATCAATTCATTCGAAAAGCTTCTCTAGTAGGCCTACACTATTTGCATAGCTGGTTTCGCTGCATGTATTAGATGGATGAGAAGGTAGACTACTTATTCTAGTCTGAGTGAAATGATGAAGAGAGTGTGTACGATTCTTTCCCAAGGAATCAAAGTTATGGATGTGAGTTTATTGTGATATAGATATGGATATAATAATATGTTGGTTGTGCAATTGTGTGTGCGCGCGTTCAATGTCACGACGCGTGTGTGTATGGCTGTGCAAAGTATATCAGCAATATTGTTCATAATTTAATTTGTGCATCGAATGCTTGTAAAACAATTCATTTTTGAACTGTCCTTGAAATATATTATGAATGCTATTATGTCTTTGCTCTGACTAACTCTGACCGTGGCTTTTGTTACTGAGTCAGTCACAACCACACCGAGAGCGAAATATGAATTTTCCGGTTTGTGTAAAAGTATAATATTACGCTTTTCACTTCCGTCAACACTGCGGGAAGAGGGAGGAGGGTGTTGTTCGTAATAAAATTGGATCTTAAATAATTACCATCGTTTTCATAATTTCTCTGATTGCATTTGCCGTGTGGCATGAGATAAATATTTTATGGTCCTTTGCTTTTGTCACCTAACACATTGTGATCATTCTTCGTTTCCTCTAAGATGTCGGTGGAAGAATTAGAACAAGTAAGTTAGGCCAATGCCAATGTCTATCCAGAGGGAATCAGAATGTGTCCTAGGTACTGTTTTGATTTATTTATTACAAAGTGGTTATTGGCAGTCGACTGCGAATAACTGTATATTATTTCGGTTTATTTCCTACATTTCATTAAACTGTATGTTGTGATTATTCACATTTGCTGCATCGAGCTTAGCTCTGATTTATCATCACCAAAAGTCAAGGGTTTCTTTAAACAAACTCAAACTCTATGGATCATACAGGCAAGCCTTCTAGTCAGCCACTGTGCCCATTCTCTTGAATTGCACATTGAGCAATAAATACACTCAATGCATTACTCAGATGCTAACCACACAAACATTGCTGTTGTCTTAGTCTTAGTGTTGACTCTTATATGTAAACATGAGAGGTCCTAGAGCCCTAGGCCCTAAATCTTCTCTATACAATGCAGGTCGATGATCATGAATCCAAATTCTAATCCAATGAATTATGAAAAGCTTGATAAGTCAATTGATATGATGGGTATGATATGCATTGATGATAATAGATGATGACAAGCTGGCAAAAATGTGAGCTATGGTAAGAGGGTAATTGAATGAATTATCTTATCTGATCCTCAGGGTACCAACTGGTATCTTTTACTTTTTTGGTCTCTATATACTTTTGTTTTGTTTCATTAAATTCTAACATTCAACTTAAGAAGACCATTTAGATTAATTACAGCATTTTTTGCTCTTACCAGGAACCATTTAGTGTTCATGAGTTTGTGGAGAGGCTTGCATGGAAAACTATGGGAGCAAATGCTCGTAACAGTCCAGAAGAATTTGATCCAGTCATTCTTCACACAGCATTTGAAAAAATGATAAAGGATCTTAAAGACAAAAGTAATCAGGTATGAACCTTTTTCCTCAGTAGAATTATTGTTTATTAATTAAGAAATAATTTTGTTTCAAGAAAAATAATGAAGCAAAAAAAAAAAAAAGGATTTTTAAATATTTAGATCTATATGACAATTTACTGCTATTTCTATTATTATGTCATTGGAAATGAAAATTGTATTGTGCTATAAATAGTTTTCCATTTTTCAACAGCAACCAAATACAGAATAATACAGACCACTATGAACTTTATGATAAAGATTTCACAGAAAGTTATTTTATTGTCTTTTAGGGAGGCCTGTCACTGAAAGAAAGAAGAAGGGTTAGAGCAGGTGTAAAGTAGCTGATGTGCCAATCCTGTTGATTCAGTTAACATTTCTGTTTATTAAATTTTGTTGCTTTCTTCAGGTACAGAAAAAGATTTCCAAGCTGGAGTCTGAATGTGAAAATGAAGAAATAAGGCATGGGAAACGAGTAGATGAATTACAAAAGAAAAATCAGGTAGTGTATGAAACAAAATCACTATCATTATTGTGATAGATGTATTTATTCATCTGTTTTGTTTTTATGCAAAATAATATATTACTAAAAGAAAGAAGTTTTTTAACAAATCAGATTAGAACTAGTGGCATGGGTTCCCTTCGATCAGTATATCCGCTTGGTGAGCCATTGTATAAGGCTGTTTACACTAGTGTTGTAACAATACCTATCATTGCCTAAACCCAAGTACTCATTTGCATCTTCATTATCTGTGGCTTTACGAGAAAGAAGTGGAGATGTGAACCATACGATACTACTATCGTACCTTAGAATAGTCAGGATTAGAATCTTTTGTTCTGCAACACATTTATAAAATATTTTGTTCTAAAAGATTCTTTACACAGACTTCCAAACGCTTGATGAGCGCATTTCGTATGTAGCAACAAAAGTCGTTCACCTTGGAGATCAGCTGGAAGGAGTCAACACGCCGAGAGCAAGAGCCGTAGAAGCTCAGAGGCTGATGAACTTTCTAGATGAATTCCTTAGTGAGGAGCAATTGAAGTCACCTGTCTTGACCGATCCATACCAGGTAAAGCGAGTTGGTTTGTGGTGTTTGGGTCTATCAGAGAGAGGGATTGAGGGGGAAGGGGGGCAAGAGATGTAGAATATAGAGACGTAATTAAGGAGTGTTTTCTCCACTGAATCAAGTATGATGGTCAGAAAATATCAAGTCCACTAATAAAGTGTAGGTGCTTTTTGTTACCCCTAACTATTTAATGAATTAAAACAACAAAAACTCTACATGCTCTCAGATTTTACATTGTATCCTCAACAATTCATTAAAAAGTTCTCTTACAGCACAGTAGGCTATTCAGATAATATTTCTGCACTAACATCCTGATAAATTTAATCTCTGCCATAGCGGAGTACTCATTTGCACCCAAATGTATCAAATATGGAAAAGCATAATTCAGACTTGTTGGATTTCAGACAATTTCAATTTAAAGAACTGCTTGAATTGGGTTTTTTTTATTTTTTTTATTGATTGGAAGTCAATAGTATAATAGTCCCTTACCTGAAGTGTGGACAATTTTCAGACAATTTTGTGTTGGATCATTTACAGGTCTGATAATTGAATTATGGCAAAATATGTTCTTTGTTCCATTCAATTCATTACAAGTGTGTTTGTTGTAAATAATTCTTTTAGATCCTTTAATGTGATATTTGTTAAATGAGAATCATCAACTTATATGAAATGATTTTTGATGTGATCACAATCGACAATTTATATATAAGAAGTAAAGATATAGTTTGTAGATTGTCATGTTCTCTTTGTTTTGTTTTTTAACACACTTGTATCGAACATTTTTTGTAATTGCTTACAGCTCCATCTGACTGCTGATGTGATACAAAAGCTACATTTGATAGCTTTGGAATTACCTGTCGGAGGGAAGTAAGTGTAGTAGAATTCTGTGGGTGGGTGCTTCTGGTAATGCCACTTTTCAACAATAACTCTGAATCTGAATACAAAGAAGTTATAATGCTTTGATCTTTTTAAGTTTAATTACTCACATTGCAACTAAAACATCTACTACTTTGATTTTAAAAGTAAAAGCTATTGTGGAGCTCATGTTACAATTCTTAGAATTGTTTTGTTTTTGCAATAAACTTGGACAGAAATGCATAGCCTATTTATATGGCAAGACTAGATGTTATATTATTGTTTATTCTTTATCTTCAATGATTTCATTGCTTGATTGTGATATATTAAAAAGTGGATACCATTGCTTAATACAGATGCTTCTTTTTAATTGCAGGTTTGATATTGCTCGTCAGAGAATTGCAGGTAATTCTAGTCATATTTCTTTTATTTACTAAAAAATCTTTGTTACAAGGACTTATGACTTCAAAAATAGTCTATTGTCCTAGAGAATTTGTAAAAAAAACTGATACCATATTGTGAAGATTTTACTTTGCACTGGATTTGAAATTTTAAAGAATTTGACACTCCCATGAAGCTTTTTTTGGATTTAAAACGAAAAGCATCGAGCACCATCGACAATGTCAATGTTACTTCTATAACTTTCTATGATAAGACTCATGACATTGCTACATAGACATCTCAACAATAGTTGTGATTAAGTAGTTTAAAAGGTTGTTTTGTTTTTGTTGAACAGAAAAATATGATGCTGTGGAAAAAGAGCTCATTGAAGAATTTCGATTGGGACAGCGATCAGGAAACCGGAGACAAATGCGCAAAATCACCAATCTGTTACAACATTTTAAGGTATGCTGGCATTTCAACCTAAAAGATAAGATATTGACTATTGAGTGTTAACTTTTCATAAGGATACTGTTAACTTTTCATTGTCATAGTTTTTGTTTTGTTATCCAATGTCTTATACCGCTTTAAATGAATGAGATAGATGCCCCAATAACCACCTTTGACAAAACACAGTGTTGGGAAATACTATGGATCAGGAACTACAGCAAGCAGGTGATCAGCCTACAGTGATGTGTTCATAATGATACTGTTAACTGTTCATCTGGTTGGCTTTGTTTCATTTTAGCTTTTTTACAAAATGCATGCGTTGGTCATATTTGTCGTTAAAGTTGATTAATTATAACGTAGGAGAGACCTCTTCAACATTTTGAGTGGATTTATTTTATAGATAGTTAATGTGATCTCTTTTTCTTTTCTTTTTTTCAGAGCTATGGACAATGTATTGATGTCTTTATAGCTGAAAGTCAAAAGGTTGGTAGTGTTTTGGGATTAAGTATGTTTATATCAACATTATAATATTTCAATTTTCATGTGAATTGCAAGGTGTTCATATTTGTTAATTATATTGTTCTTCTTGGTGTGTTTTTTCTGTGTGCAGGGCTATGATATATTTTCCCCTGGAAAAGGTTTGAATATGATATTTTCATTCCTTTTTTTCTTAATAGATGCAAAATTAAACTTTTTTTTTAAATCTCAATGTTGGTCTACACCATTGGTGAATTTCTGGTACACATTATTTGCAGCCCTTTTTTGATCATCACTTTTAAATAGAACCAAAGACTTCTTGAATCTGTGAAGAATATATTTTTTTAAAGCACTCCTTGAAATGGGAAAACAGTTTTTGTTTCCTAGATATTCGAATGCAGTTGCATCTTGTCTGACAGTGTGTACCTCTTTGATTCAATCCTGCAGTGTGTCAAGAGACATGACAATATTTTTGATGATATTGTCCCAATGTGTGTTGAAACCAGTAAGCTGGCCAAAACTGTTTTCTCCAATCCTGATATGGTGATGAGTAAGCTAGTCCAGAACGTCTTCCAAGGAACTGTTCAGGTACCGTATATATCCTTTTCACCAAGCTTTGGATAAGAAGAATAAAACCCTTAGCGCTTGCATTCCACATTCTGTTAGATTATTACCATTGGATTTTCACTCAATTATTTCTCTCTTTTATTTTAAAGCCAATATTGAGTTGGTGGATGAGAAGAAATTTTTGTTCTTGTGGTAAAGCGCCATTGGGGATTATAAATGGTTAGTAGTGACCTGGTCATGAATATGCGCTATATAAATGCTGTATATTATTATAGTTATAGCAAATTCCTGATTATTATCATTATTTCAGAGATGATAAAAGAATAGCCAAGAACACTCAAATTGAAATTTTATTCGCACTGTCTTCAAAGACTTGGTCCACAATTATTGATCTTGTCAATGAGTAATTTTGCTATTTTATGCTTTTTTTTCAGGGTCATGTTGCATCCATGTTAGAAAACCGATCAGATCCTGAGTTGTACTTGAACAATTTGTATGACCTCTACATCAGGTAGAATATTTCATGCTTTATCTTTCTTAATCAGTTCGTCGTTATGTCAAAGGTTTTGTGAAACAATATTGCTTTTAAAATCGTTTTCATTCTAATGTCATTATCATACACATCTGAGTTTTTGTAGTTGTTGGGTGTCTTGTTTTTTTGTTGTTCTTATTACTGTATACTAACTTTAAGATAAGATGATTGTCTAAGATTGCTTTATTAGAAGCATTTGTATTGAAGTATCTTTAATTTCTTTTCCCCATTTGTTTTCGTTGATTTATCAGAACATCAAAATTGACCACAGATTTGTCGAAAGCAAGCACTGAGTACGAATTCAAACTGGGGGACTCGACGTTTCTCAGCAAGCTCACTCGGTCAATATTTGCACAGCATCTAGATAAATATATTGAGTGAGTTTACTGTATTGTAACATGTGACTATTGTGATTGTAGGCATTTGAAATCCTACTTATAAGTTAATCTTAATTATAAAGTAACAATAAATTGCTCAGAAACGTAGGGATGATAATGATATAGAAAAGGTTAAAGAATTATTGATTTAAGAGACCATTTGTATTGAAGAAAAGGTATGAACAATATGAAATCCATTTATGTTGTGATGACCACTGCACTGTTGTTTTCCTTGCCAATTTGCAATTGTATTTTTGTAATAATTACTACAGTATTATATTGAGAGTTGTCTGTAGCTACATGTGGTTCATTTCTTTTCTACTTGCATCTCTTATCCGTCTTGAAAGGGCAGTGTTTTGCTTTAGTTACAAAAGGATACTTTTTTTGTGTTACTATATGATGTAATTATTCCATCACTCTCTGGGCAGCATCAGATTGTGTACAGATCAAATGTGATAATAGATGAATTAAGCGGGTATTTCTGGGTAAAAATGTTGACAATAATAAAGATTTGGTATTATTTTTTTCAGTGTTGAGTTGCAGTCCTTAAAACAGCATTGTAGCGGTGCATTGCAAAGTTACTACGACAAAAAAGATCATGTGAAAAGGCAAATTCAGTTTGGCGGGTAAGCAATATATAATATATTCATCTAATGGTTTTGATAAGAGATAAATGCACAAAAGTTATCCTTCCCTGTTTTCAAAAATGTCAATGTAATTGATGATAATAATAATTGTAATAATTAATATGATTATCGATTAATGTTGATATTTGTAATCACCATTTTATAATATTATATCTGAATCAGTAAGGAGAAGAGAATTAAAATAACATCAAAGTATAGCTATTATATTACTACAATTGTCTAGCTCTATATGAATGGTGCTAAATAGTGCCATCTCTCATCGTGTATCTATATCTTTACTTTTACCTGCTGTTGAAATTAGTGCAATATAAAAACACAAGTGTGTAGTATGGAAATTTATTGCACTGCTGTTTTCACATAGTTTGCCATGGAATCTTATTGTGACTGTATGGATTAAGTGTAGACATACGTACTTACTTGTATCATCAATAATTTACAAAGTTTTTTTATGTTTAATTTTATTCTTTTAACCCAGGCTTCATGATCTGAAGCGGGAATTTCAAGCAAAAATTGGAAAGACTGGTCCTAATGTTGAAAACTTTGGTGGAGAAACTTTTTTGTCACAAGAAGTGACCATTAATATTCTACAGGATACCAAGAATGCTTTCAAGCGATGCCAACTGGTAAGAACTGGTTTTGCTCTGCATCATAACTGAACACAGATTCATAAACAAACATGGGCATGGTCATGCATATTTAAAGTTGTCATATTTTTTCAACAATAATATCAAGCCCATTTGGTGGGTTAAGTATCAGAAAATAGTAACTGCTGAGTGATAAAGGTTGTTCTTTGATTTTCTTGTATAAATGTGTTGTTTTCTTCATTTCAGCTTTCGTCCACCTCTGATCTTGCCCCCAATGCTATCAAACTCATGGATCTTCTCATTCAGTACCTGGTGACAGAGCATATTGATTATGCTGTGGAAATTGGTCTGTTAGGTAAATGTCATTGTACTTTGCAAGAGGACTATCTACTTTGAAAAAAAAGCATAACTTTATTAATGATTTTTGTTTGTTTGGGTACTATATTGTATTTGTTAAGAAGGAAGTGTAATCAGGAAAAAAAGATGTTTATTTGCCAGATATGTTCAAAATGTTTTCTTTGGACTTTCTCCAGGAATTCCTCCCTCTGAGCCAAAAGCGGAACCTGAGATATTTTTCTTTGACGTCGTCAGTCAGGCCAACACATTATTTCACCTGTTTGAAAAACAATTCACAGACAATTTCATTCCACTGGTTATGTGAGTCTTGTTTTATTTGACTTTTATAATTTCTTTTCCTCGTGAAATTGATATAATGTACTTCTAGTTCGGATTATTTATTTATTTCTGAATCAAGTTTGATCTCTTTTGTGACTTACTTTTTTGATATATGAAGAGATGAATTCCTCTCATTGTAAGAATCCTTTTTTTTCTTAAATCT
Organism: Dendronotus rufus; assembly: GCA_032358575.1. Classification (NCBI taxonomy): domain Eukaryota; kingdom Metazoa; phylum Mollusca; class Gastropoda; order Nudibranchia; family Dendronotidae; genus Dendronotus; species Dendronotus rufus. The sequence continues at coordinate 12,496 of JAULCB010188360.1, forward strand.
TCATTGAGGAAACAAAAGATACAAGACATCATATTTTCTACTTCTCTATATGATTTGAGGATTTAAAACTTTATAACAACCTAAAGACATTATTTACTTACACTAGAAATACTTTCATTCAAATTATGTTTGTTTTTTTATTTTTCTGAAGGTCATCACAGCACCATGGTGATTGTGTCAAGAAAAAACGAGAACTTCGAGAAATGATGGAGAACAAAATTGACACAGGACTAGATCGTTCCATTGGAAACATCATTGGCTGGATCAGAAGTCTATTTGCTTCCGAACAGAAAAAGACAGATTTCAAACCAGAGTCTGAGGATGCCCCAATGCATCTCCTATCCCCTGTAATTGCTGCTTTCTAAGAAAAATTGTTCTATCTAATCTACTGTACTCTACCGTAGAAAATAGTTTCCTCCAAATGTTTACTTGTCTCCATCCATCACACAAAGTAGCCGTCAACATGTCACTACTTACTAACTTGTTACAAATTAGAAAACCGTGGCTTTACTATCAGTGAATCTTTGAAATGGCCCACAACATACATAAAGTATGAAAGAGAGCCAACCTTTTATTACCTAGAGAGAATCCAAAGAAAAACAGCTAGGTTTGTCACATAGATTTTGACATTTTGTGCTGCATATCATGCTTGATTGCAGCTTGTCTGGAAAATATTTACAGAATGCAGAGAAGAGCAAAGGCTAGTAACGCTTTTAAAAAATCTTCAACAGACTTATAATTCATTTTACCAGATGACTTAGACATCCAATTCAACACCCGTTCACAGAGAAATTTAATAGTAAGAACATAAAAATACAATCAACAGATTTTTAGAAATTCAAATGTCCACGCATTATCCAGGACTGGAATGCTTCATGCGACAAATGTGTGGAATGTGCCAGTGGGCCAGTTTTTTTATTACTCTTTTAAGATTGGTGCTAAAAAATGAGCCACTTCTGGGCACCAAATACAGATATATAGATGAACGGAACATTTTACACTTTCCTATTTTTAAAAATCTTTGTTCGCAGCTTTGATGCTTGTTTTAATTGCATCTGTGTTTTTCACTTTATACAGGCTGCTGAAAAAGTGTCCAAATTTCTCCATGCTCAAGTCAAAGAGATTCGTAACAGTCTTGACGGCAAAAATGTTGATATTGTTTTAGGCACACTGGGACAGAGATTCCACAGACTAGCCTATGAACATCTCACCCAGTTCACTTATAATTCCATTGGTAAGCTTTATTCTCACATTTTGATAAAAGATATGGGGAAAGAAATTGTATATATCCCTTTTCCTTCCCTCAGGTTAGGCTGTTAGCCCTGTGTTATGTTGTCACAGATATTCAAATTTTGTTGTTGCTTCAAAGTTCAATGTTGAGTCTGTTAAGAAAGATTATCCTCTATCCATTTAGTTGCAAATAAGTACTTTGCCATACGCAAGAAGAGCATGTTGAAATGCTAGAACAACAGCTATGCTGAAAGTAAAGAAGTTTCAGATTGAATTAGCCTCATGTGGGATAAATGAGGTCCGTAAACTCTGTATGTCTGTCTGTTTTCGGAGATATGCGACACAAACTCAATCTTTTTACTTTAACTTATTCTCTTTAAGCTTTTGACTCCTTTCTTTAGACTTCATATTGTGTTATACCCCATGTTTTGTATCTCAATAGGTGCTATGCTAGTCATTTGCGATGTGAACGAATACAGGAAATGCGTGAAGGAAGAGATCAGGATCCCTGTGGTGACCCAGTTGTTTGAACATTTACACGCCTTGTGTAACCTGCTGGTGGTGGTTCCTGAAAATATCAAAGTCGTTTGCAGCGGGGAACAGTTGGTAAGAAATATATTTTGATTTTATTTTATGTAATTATTCATTATTATTTTGTTTTGGTTTTTTGGGGTTTTTTGTAGGTTGGGGGGGTGGGGGTGTGCATGTGTGTGTGTACGCGTGCAACTTTGTATTTTTGTAATCCGGTTCAGGAGTAATCATATGATTTTTTCACTTTCAATTTTCAGGCTGGCCTTGATGAGAACATCATCAATAATTTTGTACAACTTCGCGCTGATTACAGAACAGCCAAGATATCCACAAGATTGAAATGATTTTATTGATTCTCGAGTGGGGGAAATTGAGATCAAAATCTGTGATTACTTAAAGGTTTTTAATTTAATTCCTTTCTGATGATGATGAATGATAGACTTTTTGGTTGTTTTATTATATTTTATTTTTTCAAATCAACCCATTGTCGGTTTTATATTCAGTTCAGTCATGGACCTTAGATAATTTGAGATTATTTGCGTATGATATTTATCACAGGAAATCAAGGAGTAATAAAAGTTAAATACATTCCCATTGGTCACATTTCACCCATGCTTTCATGTATCCATCTGTTAGTTTTACTTGTAATTGTAAGGCACTATTGGTTCATTAGTTTTGTATTTTTTATATAACTTGTGATAATTTTAAGGTTCTTTAGTCCTGCTTTTTATTTAGTCTAAGACTAGGAGTATGCATTGATTCACTGTGTCGTCAGGGGGCTCTAGTTGTCCAATGAATGAGGTGCCGAACGTGATAAATCATGGTTTCTTTGACTACCTGGGTTTTTTTTTTCTTCTGCCTTTATGTATATCACCCAAAAAATGAAAATAACTGTAAATCTGGCAAACTCATTATGATTTTGATTATTTCCATTTTGCACCGCAATCATTGTGTTGAAATGCTCTGAAATGGCATTTCGAATAAGTTAGAAATATGATTGTCTTTGTTAGAAAAAAAACTTCAATCTATTTAAATTAAACTTTTACTTAAGTTTTCACAAACTGAAATTATGAGTATAATTTATTTTATTTTTATGCATTCTTCTATTATAATGCAAAACATAATACATTGTTGTTTGATCTATTGCATTTTTTCTGTTATTACCTTTTATCTAACCTAAATTCTTTTAACATTTGTAAATCTAAAAATTTCGTCCACCCAAAAGAAAAGTGAAAACTACTTGAAGAAGTTTGAAGTTTTACGGCACTTTGACCTCCAAAGACCATATCAGTTACGAAACTACTGAATCATCAGGTAGACATGAAGTGATGAAAAACCACTGATGCATTAATTTCATGATGGAGTAAAATTGTCTGTGTTAGATTCAGGTAGTTTTTTTTCTTTTTAATTTTGGGCTGAAGACATCTTAATAGAGACTTATATTTTCCATCACTTCCAAATCTAAAATGGAATTCAAATATGAAGATCACTATATCCGAGTTCATTACATCTGTAGTCAACTGTATCTACTTTGACACAGAGGGGATGTGTTACTGTTACGCAAATTGTTATTATCTTTAAATGCAGGATTCCCCAGTGTGGGGTCCCGGGAGGTTCCTCCTCAGGGAGGATGCAAGAATAGACCCAACGTGTGCTTACTGCGTGTCGTACAA
>JAULCB010188471.1:0-43663 GCA_032358575.1 Dendronotus rufus
ACTAATAATACATCACCGTTGAAGTAGTCGTTTTCTACGAAATATCTCCATACTTTACCTAGCATGGTTTGCATTATGAAGCCACCTTCTCCTTGGACTGGGTAATTCTTTCTTTCAGTAGGAGAGAAACCAGTGTACTTGCCCTTTTCGTGCATGAACTCAGGTGTGATTCCCTGTTTCCATTTATACATTGTTCCAGTTGGCGAATTCCACGTAGATTCTTTTTGATTGAATGCAATTCCGTTGTGGAAAATCTGCCCCCCTGATTTTGTAGCATTGTTGTTAATATGGAGTTCGAGTACTTGGTCAAACTTCTTAACTGTTGGATAGAGAGTTTCTTCTGCGGATACGAGCGCTTCCACCTCTGCTTTAGACATACCAGTAGCCTCGACGATAGCAGCCACTCCTGCCCCGTACGCCCTCTGGAATGAAAATGCTTTCGCACCTGTTCGCATCTTTCCGTATAATTCATCGTTTTCTACCTTACATTTGTGTAGTACGTGTCCGTAGTCTTCACCAAGTTTAGTCGCTAGGCGTTTACAATGGAAGTCTACACGGTTGTTTAAATCTGCGCATAGTTGTTTATCTTTGGTTAGTACGCCCTGTACAACTACCTCTAGTTGAGAGTAGTCAATTTCAGCCATACGTCCATTAACACCGAAACGTGACGTGAACATCTTTTTAACGTTCGATGTATCACCACGCGGTATGTTCTGTAAGTTTGGATTAGAACTGGACATACGCCCTGTTACCGTACTTGTGTGATTCAGTGCGTGGTGTATAACGTTATCGTCACCAACTAGGGTCAACATACCTTTACGACTACCCTTGTCGTCCTCTACCCAATAATATGTGCTTAGGTCCTTTTGGTACTTTGTGAACTTAGCGAGCGTATCAGTGAATGGAATACCTCTAGTCGATAGCGCGGTAATTGTCTCTGCGTTAGTTGAATAAAGTGGCCCACCCTTTGCGTCTGTAGCTTTCCCTGCCCAACGTGGATTAGGGGCAGTATAACCACTAAAAGTAAAATAATGGTCCTTAATAGAACCTTTTGGCTTTTCTTTATCGTCTTGTTTAACATTTTTAAATTTCCCTAAACCTTTGTTTTTACCAGATTTATAGGTATCTTGTACTATGTACCAATTACCCTTGTGCTCAAAGCTATTTTCGGTTGACTTGTCTGTTAATAATACATACAGGCCACCAGCTAGGATACAGTTGTCTAATGGTATTGGTTGGGTCTCACCGTTTACTGTGAACAAAGGTTGTTTAACCGTTTGCTGCACGTATACTGTGTTTCCATTTTCATCGGGTGTTACAGTCCACTTACCATATTTAACAGTACCACCAAATATTAAACAAGATTTCTGTTGGGGACTTCCCCAACTGAATGTTAACTCTTCTGGTAGTTCTGGTATGAACTCTTCCAATTCTTTGGTAGCTACCTGTAGGTTAGCTGCAAGCAACTTACGTCCGTCTTCTGCAACTTGTTGGTCAACGTACATTCCGTTGTATTCCATTTCGGTTGTAGCTAGTAGACCGTCAAATCGAAAGTTAATCATTTTCTTGAATTCTTTAGGTTGTTCAGCGGTCATACGCTTTACTTGCCCAATCATAATCTTGTATGTGTTTTCTACGTCCCCTACGATACTCTCACCGTCACCAATGAGGTAGTCCGTTAGTAGGCCACGAGGTATCTCACTTGTGAGCGCCCCGTTCTCCCACATCTCTTTTACAGCGTCAATCTTACAACCACCGCCATATTGTTCTGCGGTCTGGTTCATAGAAATCATCTGCACGTCTTGTGTCATACCACCAAGTAAGTACTCGGCATATTGCCCGTCATAGATTCGTACACCACGTTTGAATGCTGCCACTAGACACGGCTCACGCCATACCCATAACAAATCAAACTTGATATTGAACCCATTGATAATGTCACCTTTCTGTAATTTGTTTATCACATCGACTGGTAAGACGTTATCACGATGGAATTCTGTGTAGTACTGTTCCTGTGGTTTACCGTTGTTAAGTTTCCAACCTATCTGCACTACGTAGTTGTCAGGACAGAACGGTCCCGCTACTCGTTTATTGTATCTGTGGTTCTGGACTTCGAGGTCATAGGTAAAAATGTTCATTATACTATCCCTACTACTTCGTTATCTGTCTCAAACCAGACGTGTGCGCCACATGATAATGGTTTATCTGGTCTATATACGAATCTACCGACTTCTTCGCCATCTTTCATGATGACTGCTGTGTTGGTATACTCATTTGTTTTATATGTCTTACACGTAAGTACAGGCTCTTGTGTACCATTCTTACGATTAGCTTTAATTACATGTTGGTTTACGTGTACGATTGTTTTCATTTCTTTAATCACCTATATTAATTAATAGTGCGCGGCCGCAAATGTGCAACCCTAACGCATCCAACTGATGACTGTCGGACTCAAACCTATCAAGGGGATTTGCAAAGCTTCAAAGCCCGTCTGCTCCCTCCACAATCATCATGTGAATACGCACTTTTTCAAGTGCATATTAATTTAGATGGAGCATGCTCCACCGTCACAACCCTCACCTCGTTCATCCGTACCGCTAGAGGGTTGTACTTGGTCACTGCCATATAGGTCTTCAGTTTTACTTCCGTAAAATTTCCCAACTCTGGGAGCCTCATATGTAAACCAATAATTATCTGACATCCAGTCAGGTTTTGTAATTGTAATTCCGTTACGTGTTACTGTGTAGCCTACTTCAACTTTTTCCACTATAGCCCACTAATGTTACCAGTCCATCTACTATGATTGTCTAGTTCCATAGGTATTAACCTTGGTATAGAATCAATTATAGCCGAGCAACCTAATAAAGGTTTCTTTGGAAATAGTTTACCATAAGCAAAGGCCAAGGCTTTGGGGTCGATTAAGCACCCTGAGATTAGTGACCAATACAGAGCAGTTGTTGAACTACGGTATTGTATTTCAAACTTACCGTGTTCGTGCCCTTCAACGATACTAGCACGTTCATGTGCTGCATTGTTCAGTGTGTCACCAGATGATTGGTGCTGGAAAATTACATCTTCACCGTTCGGTAATGTTATACGATGTTTCTCTCGCCAGTCCCAACCTTGGCCCTTGCCATCAGGAAACAGGATTTCTCTGTATGACTTGATATACTCTGCTGGTATACCAGATTTGAATGCGCGTCTATAAACCAAGCTACCGTGGTTTGAATGACATACATCCATTACTGGGAATACTCTTTCGAGCGCCCCAATAAATTCTCTTGCTTTAGCTAGTTCTACTCCTGCGGAATCTAACGATGGGTCAGAGTCGTGCATTGACAGAGCGTGTCCGTCAGTCTCGTCACCTAAGTTGACTACTCGTGTAGGGCGTAGTTTAGCTGCCACCGCAATTAAGAACTCGATTGCGTCTTTGTGGTGGTACGGTGCGTGTTGGTCTGGAATGATTAGGATACGACTATTGTCTTGTTTAACAACGTCTGTTCTAAGGTCGTCACTACGTTTTGGTGTACGTAAAGTGATTTCCTCGTTTCTAATCTTTCGGTCCAATACGGTTGTACCTTGGTACGGTTCCCCGTTGCGTTTTGTTACTTCTGTTAGCTGTCGTCGCCAATAACGTAACAACTGCTTTGATATATGTCCACGCCCAAGTTTACCTAATTTGCGTCCAGCAGCACCGTCACTTTTGGTGCTGTTGATTGCAGCTAAGATTTCCTCGTTCGTGAACAACTTACGTAGTTTTGACATTCCTTTCCTTTAATTTTTCACAAGTGTATATAATTTTGTTTAAGTCGTACTCTATAGTCGTACCCTCTTTACCTCCTCCTTGCGTCTTACCATGTATTCGCACAAGTGCTTTAAACATGTTACCGAAGTCGAAGTCATTACCAAACACATCAAATATAATATGATGTGTTTCTATTTTGTGTCCATCCACTACTAGTTCGTAGTAGCTCGACGAGCCACCGTTATTTTCTGTTTGTGGCTTCATAAAAACCTCGTAACTAGCAATAGAATTAGTAGTAACAACATGCTATATATTACTGATACTTTTAAGCAAAATATAAGTGCTTTTGCATTATCTATAATTGTCCACCACACAATGTGTACTACTGCTAATAGTGTGAATACTGTTTTAATTTTGTTCATTACACTTACCTGTGAACCTGTGGTCCAGTATTTCTTTAATTTCATCAAATCTAAGTACACTAATATTTTCTGAGGGTGTCATAAATGTTAACCCTATTACATACAGTGTAGTCTGTTTTGAGTAACCTTGGTCCAACAGCCTATAATAGACTATTCGAGATAGTGAACGTAATTTTTTTACAGATAGATTAACCGTATTTCCTGTTAGCAGATTTATCGCGTATGCTGAGTGGAAACCTAATCTAGCATAACTTGTTAGACAAACTTCTCTTCCAGCTAGAGCTAGGAATGTGGCGGCACTGTAAGCTCTTTCTACACGTATACTTACGTATTTACTTCTAATACAATCTACCATTTCCCATGCGGCTGTAACAGAACCGCCATTACTACGTAATACTACTGTGTCACCATCTTCTAACAGTGTACAAAATGTAGTTGACTCTGTAATGTTATGTACGGTTATTTGTTTGGCTTCGGCCTGTTTCCCTAATATCATTAATATTGATACTGTACATACTACTATTACGTATTTTCTTACGTTTCTCCATATATGTCTCATTTATAAATACCTCTATCACCGTCTAATATGTAATCAGCTACTAGAGGTTGTTGACCTGCTCGTAGCGTTTTGGTTTTTGGCATACTGATACCACGGTTGTTTGGGTTTGTTGTATCGTCGTCCCAACCAATCATGAGTATGTTGTCACATGCGCCCTGTTTACCTGTTTTGGAATCTTTCAACATCCCTTGTAATGGGTATAACATTCCAGCACCTTCGTTACTTACTTGGCTCGTTGGGAACGTAGGACAGTTGTATTCAACACCTAATTCACGGAACCATTTGTACATCTCTTCTAGTCGTTGGTCTTCTCGTAGCTCACGTCTAGTTGGGAACTTTACGTTATCCAACATATCAATGATTATAGCTCCGATGGTTAGACCTTCTTTAACGATACTTTCTAAGATGTCACCAAGGAACAGGTTGTTTTTACCATGTATGTCATATACACGTACACGGTCTTTTCTACCCATTACTTTTAAATATTCTTTGTGTAGGTTACCCTGTTTATTGAGCTCACCTAATTCAGCGTTTGTCATTTTAAGCGCTGATTGCATCTGACGTTTCATAATACGTTGTCGTCTTGATTCGTTGTTGAACCATACTATGATGTCAGTGTCCTTCATATCGGCAACCATAGCCACGTTGTTACACGTTAGGAACGTAGTCTTACCAAGGCCAGGTCTTGCAGCTATAATCGTCTGGTCACCCGCCTGAATGCGTCTGTAGCGTTCGTTGAGTTCTGGTAAGCACCATAGTAGTCCAACATCGTCGTTTTCTTCTACTGAACTATCGTCTAGGTCAGCATATTCAAACGCATTAGCTCGAACCATTTGTTGGTCAAGTTTCTTTGTTACGTGACTTACTTCGTCTACGATGTCAATCTCTTCACCGTTATGGTAATCGTCAACCACATTACCAAGGTCTGTTGCGAACTCTAATTCTAGTAGTTGGTTGATTAGACTATTCTTTATACCGTCTGGTACATCAGCTTCCATTTTAGTTAACACTGTATTGTAGAACTCTGTGTCAGCCTCATTGAGCTTACGGTGGTATGATGTGAAGAACAACGAGCGGAATGAGTGGAAGTTTAGAACTGCTTCGTCGTCGTTGTCTTCGAAGTAGCGACCAATATCTTTAGCCACTAGTTTAGTGCGTTTGTTAATTGCACCCTCTGGTATGTATCGCTCAACCTTCTGGTATTGTTCACGATACTTGATAACTCTTAGTAGTGCTAAGTCAATTGAAGCCATTTTAAATCCCGTAATTCTTTTCTAGTGCATCATCACCACACAGTAGATAGTCAACTATCATATCTGTCTGATATTCTGGATGTGTTTTGTGAATGTAATAGTGTTTTATGTGTAGTTCAATGTCTAGGCGCAGTAGTCTTGCGTCACGCTCACAGATACCCATAACGTCTCGTGCGTAGGTTTCTTGTGCTATTGCTACAGCAGCCTCACCATCTTCACTAAAATCAATGTCATGCCATAGGTGCATCGTGTCGTGCCATGCTCGGTAGCAAAGTTTACTTTGCACTCTATTGAATATAGTGTTGCTACTACCGTGTGCGAATACATAACACTCACCAGCTTCACGTTGTTCTTTTAGTTCTTCGAATGATGGGTTGTATTTGTCTAGTGGTACAATTACTGGCACGTAGTGAGCACACCACGCGCTTAGTATCTCTTCTGTTTCTAATCTAAGCTTCAACATACCTATTTTAACTCCCTTAATTCTCTTCTATATATGAATGTAGTAGTATTCTTGCGGCCTGTTTTGCTACACATGTTCGAGAACAAAGTGAAGGATAAGTAACACAGTCACCACACTCGCGCATTTTGTCTACATTTACTGGCGCGTTGTCCCAAATCCGAGTACTAGTTTTTAGAGCGTGTGAATACGTATGTCTGTATCCTAAGTCGTTAAAGCTATCGTCTTTGGAGTTTTTTAACTTCCTTAACCCAATGTTATTTATTACCCAAATTTTAGTCTGGTCTGTAACAAATTGTTCGTAGTACTGTTGGTGTGACACACTACTATTTTCCATGTATTCTTTTCTAGTTATCATAATTATTTACTCCCACACAATCTCTACAACGACACCCAATGTTTGCTTCAATAAACGCATCAATTTGTCCTTCTGTGTATCCGAACAGTCTGCCTGTTAATCGTTGGTGTTCTTGACGACTATGTACTACTAGTGCAGCAGCAGAGCTATTCAAGAACTTATAGGCGTTTATTGGTGCCTCAGTCAGTGCGAAGTAAATAGTAGTTTCTTTGATGAATGTTTTAAATGAGTCATTTGCATACACAATACCCGCACTTACACTACCCATTGGTACACTTCCTAGTGGTTTATTACCATTTATTACTAATTTTAATTCATTGTTTACATGTGGTGCAATCATTTTAATATTTCCTCTATCTGTTGTTTAGAATATGCTTTAGGGTCTAGCTCTGTATGTATTTCTCTAACTTTTGTGACCATAGACAGAGCTTGTTTAATAGTTCTACTTCCGTTTTTCCCCGCTTTATCGTTGTCATACCATATTGTGACTTTATCGAATCTTGCAACCCTATTAATCTGCGCTTGAGTTGCTTTTGTTCCGAGGAATGAAGAGGCTCGTACCCATTCTCCCACCCGAATTGCTGACATAATGTCTTCAACGATAACAACTTCCGCTGTATTCTTGCTAGTTTCTCTATGTTTGGATTCGAACACCACTCTAGACTTGTCCAAAGAGGGTTGTAAATACTTGGGTCGCTGCCCCTTGAGAAGTGCCCTACATTGATACCAGATAAGCATAGCATTGGTATCGTATACAGGCAAGACAACGCGCTGTAGGCGTTTTGAATATCCAATGTTATAGAGCTTTTTAAGTTTCTCTGTAATACCGTTGCTGTAAAGCCACAGTCTACCTTCCACTGGGATATCGTTTGTAAAGTCCTCCGGTAGTTCAAGAGTGCTTCCTCTTCCTCTGCATAATGGCTCATTGTTTAATCTCCTAATTTCTGCTAATTCTTCAAGTGTTTGTATACCTTTCATTTGGTACGGTTTGTTATCACAAGCGAAGCAGAAACCTGAATAGGCTTTGTTACCATGACTTACAAGCATAGCATTGGTATTTGTACCAACACCACACTTGTTACAATCAACTCTGGTCTTGTGACCTAGAGGTAGGTTCTTCGCTACTTCTAACCAATGTGTATGATTCATTTTCTATATCATCCAAAGGTTGTGTTGTAGAGTCGTGAAGTTCTTGTATAAAGTTCCCTACATCGGTTTCGTTAATAATGTTGTCCTTTTTAAACATATGGTGCTACCAAATCGAGCAACTCTTCTAGCTTACACTCGATGTGTTTTAATCGTGTGTCGATTGCTAGGATAGTATCAATCTCCTGTTCTGATAGTTTAACTGTACCAAGACTGTAACTATCAAGTCTTTCAATTAGACCAGTCCATATTTTATGGTGTGTTGACATATACTAGCCTTACACCATCACGTCTACGAAACTGTTGGTGTTCAAATATTGCATCAATCTTCTTTTCTGATTGGAAGATAGTTTTACCTTTCTGAATTAATTTATACATTAGATACTCCCTAAGTCTAGGCCATCTACATTTGGCACGTCAGTTTCTTCGACGTACTCGTCTGCAATAACTTCTTTCTCTTCTGTTGTTACAACTGTTTGTTGTTTGGCTTTATTCTTTTGGTCCAACATAGCTTGTTGAGCCTCAATGATGACATTGTTAAATGCACCTGCTTTGATTGCGTCTTGTAGTACAGTAGTTGTGTACTTTACAGCACCCGCTGGTACAACTAGTTTAGTTGCGCCATCTTTGATTGCATCTAGTGGTAGTTTACGACGACCAAACTGTAATGTGAGCGCTTGTTCACCGTTTGCTTTAGGTGTTTTATAGCTATCCACAATTTTCACGTGTTTTACAGCTTCTTTTACTGACATCTCGTGTAACGGTTTGTTACGTGCTTGTGTACCTGTAGCATATTCTGCTAACTCGGCTAATAATGTTAAATCCATGATAGTTCCTTAGTTACGTTTAATAGTTAAAGGTTTGTTGTTGGCACGTGTGCGCCATGTGTTTGTTTCATTCGCTGATACTCCATCAGGTGTTCTGTGGTACGTTTCTTCGAATGATGCGTGGTCGATAAATGGTTTTTGTGATACAGCAGCAGATACTGCTTTTATCACGCCAATTTTAGATAGTTTCATTTGGTTAATTCCTCATATTCTTTAATGTATTTGATTGCTTGGTTTCCTCCTTTATATCCCTTTAACTTCTAGTATTTCTATCCATGTTTTACTGGCTTCAAACGTTTCGGATTCTAACTTGTCACTGAACTTTTCAGCTTTTGCTCGGCTCCTTGTTACGCCTCTTGGGTAAAACTCGTTTCTAGTGTTGGCTATTCCAACTACGTAATAGGTCATTTCTCATTCACCTCTTGCCTTTGCTATTGCGGAACATACCTTGTCGTTGCACTCTGTGCCACACTGTTTTATATGCTACACCAGCCTTCTCACACAATCGTTTTAACGCCTGTCTCATTTAGTAATAACGTTTTCCATCCCATACCACTTTGTACAGATACTTGTAGCCGCCGTTCATCGGATAGGTGGTGCTTATTTATAAAGCAGTAAAACACGCCAATCTCCCCTGCGTATTTTCCTCTGAGGATAACAACTTTGTCACCTTCTTTGTATTTTGCCATCACCTTGCTCCTTTGTTAATTTAGTTAGGATACCTTGTTCAGGTGTCATACCTTCCCTTTAGTTGTTTCTGTTAACGCATCCGTTTCCTTCGGTGCCAACTTCCCAAGGTGCTGGCGTAAACTGTGGCTTATTCATTATCATCACCTCTATAGGCTGGGTTTGATTCAAGTAGTTCGGGGTTCTCGTATATGTTGCCGATTACCTTGCGTGTAATACCCATGAAGTTTGAAAGTTCCAAGTCACCAACACAGAAGGAGGGTGATTTATACTTGACCTCTAAATTAGTTTTTCTGACTCCATCAGATAAAAGTCTCGACTCCTCAATAATGTGACCTTCATAAATTTCAATGCCGTCCTCATCCTTAACTCCGGTATATTGCATTAGTACATCGCCGTAATTGCCAGCCATTAATCTAGCTAGGTGCTGGCGCTGATACTCATCATTGCAAAGCTTGTCATTATCGAAATTAACCATTTCAGCATGAGCATGATTCCAAGCTCTAAACTTAATCTCTCTCACAGTCTTTCCCCTTACTGAGTGAGTCGGCGTACAAATCAGCCAAGTCATTTATAGCCACATCAAATACCGACCTATCATTAGTATCTACATACCATTTCCCAAACTCCCTAACCCCATCGGCTTTAGCCCTTGCCAGTTGCGCCCGTAGTGATTCTCTTTCTTCAATGTCGGCTATTGAGCGCGTTAAGTGGTGTATCCCTCCGCTTTCTACCCACTCCTCACCACGAGTCCAGTAATTCATTGGAATGCCATCAACCGAGTAGTAGTAAACACCATTATCACTAACGTTTGATGCCCCTTCAGGCTTGTTTTTAAGTATTTCTTTGTCATTCATTTGGTTAGTTCCTCGTATTCTTTAATGTACTTGATTGCTTGGTTTCTCCAATAAACAGCCATAGCAGCAGCATCAACAGCATCAGCAGCCCAATAAGCAGCCTTAGCAGCCCAATAAACAACAGCCTCAACAGCCCTAGCATCCCAATAAATAGTAGCCTTAGCATCAGCCTCAACAGGCCAATCAGACCCATAAACAACATCCCAATCAGCCCAAGCAGCGGCTTTATTAGCTTTTAATTCTCCTAAGCTAACTGATTCTGGGTCAGCTAACCACTTCTTAACTAATTCAATATGTTTGTTCATTTGGTTAATTCCTCGTATTTTTCAATGTACTTGATTGCTTGGTTTCTCCAATAAATAGCCATAGCAGCCCCAACAGCAGTAGCAACCTCAGCAGCCCAATAAGCAGCATCCTCAGCAGCAGTAGCCTCAGCAGCCCAAGCAGCCCAAGCAGCGTCTTTATTAGCTTTTAATTCTTTCAAGCTGACTGATTCAGGTTTATCTAACCACTTCTTAACTAATTCAATGTGTTTGTTCATTTGTAACGCCTCCATAAATGGTCCCATCACAACGAGGGGACCGTAATTGGTTTACGAAAAGATGTATGTAGATTGTAGTGCTTCACTTGCATCATAGCTATTTGCTCGACGCTTAGCTATGAAATTAATAGGTTCAACACCCATAGACTCAGTTAAATCAGATACTATGTCGTATTTGTGTACTTCGACGAACTGTTCACGTATTGCTGTAGCTGTTTCAAAGAAGTCACAAGCATGTGAACCAATTGAATCATGTACAGTTACTAGGTCGAAGTCACAAGCGTTGATAACCATTCTTAAATGGGTTGCATCAACACTATGAATTAGATTAGGTGCCATAGCACCACGTGTTTTAACGGTGTTCAGTTGGCTGGTGGAATGTTGTTTTATACAGTTCCAGTTACCAGCACGTACACGATGTTCTTCAATATCGGTGTATGTTATTGACGCTACGAAACCATCAGCAGTTACCCACTCGGTAGTTACCAACCCCGTATTTATTGCATCTTCCATTCTACTTGTTATAGCAGATGTGAATGATTTTACAGCAGCGGCTTTATCAGCAATTGCAGCCATGTATAACTCACCGATTTCATCACCAAGTGTTGTATCTTCGCCATGCTTTTTCAGGAAGCTAACTGTATTTTGCTTAACAGTATCTTCACCTGCACCATAACCTACAATCATTACAGGGTTCTTAGCCATACTTCGACCATACTTCTGTAACAGTTTTAATGCTTCGCCTGTTGCCATTTCAGCAGCAGCTTGTGCTATGATACCGTAGATATCACTCGGAACATCGTCAGCAGTTGAAGCAACACAGTTTACTGACTCAGCGGTAGTTCTACTACCAGTGATTGCAGCCATGTGTTGTAGTCCATTACACGTACCATCTTGATGACATACCAAGTTTGATTCTACTTCGGCTGCGTTTATACCAAGCGCGATAATGCGATTGATTTCTAAGATAGCCACAGTAGCTTGGAATGTGTCAGCTTTAGGAAATGCTTGGATAACATCTTCAAAGTCGTTGATTGCTTGGAACGTACCAGAGTTAATATTTGATTGTACCCACTCTATACGGTCATTGATTGATACTTTATCCATACCACATACATTAGCAGTATGGATTGCTATTGCTTCGAACCCACGCTCACCAAGTGGTTTAGATTCAGCGAATTGGAAAGCAGCTTTACAGAAGTCTGTACCTTGTGGAGTGATTAAACCACCACGGTAATACATACGACCACGCTTGTCCATTGTTACAGGGAAGTGTACGCCACCCTTAGCGTACTTACGTATTTCTTGATACACACGTAAGTCTTCTACAGTTACGTCATACTCCGCTTGATTGTCGAGCATTAAACGTGCAGCATCTAACATACTCTGTGCTACTGTGAATTTAACAGCTTGTAGTTTATTAACAGCGTCCAGCACTGGTTGTGCTATTGTCTGTTGATTACCACCACGGATTAGTTTAATACGAGCACCTTCACCTATACCATTGTTTGCATCAGTCCAGTCAGTTGGTTGATTTCGTAGTGGTATACATTTCATTGATGCAGCTTCACGCAATACGTCAACGGTGTCTTGTATTTCAGTTTCCATGCTTTCTGTTAATACGTGTACTTTACGTATTTGTCCAGCAATTTCACGCGCTTTTAGTTTAAACGCTAGAATACCTTGATTCACCATCTCATTGACGAATCTCTTACAGATTGGAACAAGGCTATCATCAGACCAAGATACTTTCATCTCATTCTGCGCCCACTGTTTAATTAGTGATACTAGGCCACTTGTTGTAGCTGTACCGCTCTCTAAGGTTGATTGTAATGTAATCAACCACATGATGTCGTTTAGGTCTTTAGCTACTTCTAGCTTGTCACCACGCTCACCAGTGAATGATACGTACACTTCTTTCTCTTTTACCAAACGTGGTACAAGAGTGATAAAACGGTTAGTTAATGCCTGTGCAGCTTGATACGTACCAATTTGGTCACGTGCTGCTTCGAGTTGTGCTTGAACCTCAGTGTTGATGTTAGACGGAGTGTTAAGAGCTTTTTGTACAGAAGTTAAAACATTCATTTGGAATTACCTTTTAATCAATTAAAGTTTTGAACCCTAAGAGTTCATAGTGTTTATTAAGCGAAGCGCAACGGAAACAACCTAGTGGTTGCGTCCACCACTGTTGTATAAATAGTCATACGATTCAATTGTCTGTACTTCTGACTCATTGAACCAACGTTTGATTAGATTAATTAGTTTAATCATCACTTACTCCCTAGTAGTTGGTTAATAGATGTTGGTACATGTATCCAATTGCATCAGCCTTATCAAGGTAATCCCTAGTCACGACTGACTTATCAGGTTCACCAAATACTGTGAGTGAAGTATACCAACCACACGCCTCAGATTGTACAAGGTTGAAGTTAGCACCCTCAATACGTTTGATGTATTGCTCGATTGTATCTAGTTGTTCATGCCACAGCATTACTGGACTTGTTAGTGTGATTAGATTACCTGATAACTCTTTCATTACTTACTCCCAATGTATTTATTAAATAACTCAATTAGTTTCCACTCACAGTTAACACAAGGTATGAACCATATCCAAACAGTGAGTGAGATGATATAACAAACAGATGAGTCTAACAAGATACCACATATACCAAAGATGTAGATAAGTAACTTGTTAATGAACTGAACTGTTGTTATGTGTTGATGTGTCCGTGTGTACTGTGTCATTATGCTTTACACCACCATCTTTTTGCTGTGAAGTAACAAGTAACTACCGTTGCGTTTATTACTATGTGCATTGTATCCTCAGTTGTACTTAATACTGCTTCACGATTTTCATCACAGTACCGTATGAACTCTTGTACTGTCATATCACTATTTATCCAAGCAACTGTTAGTTGTCTACCTAGTTGTTCTGTCCAAGCATTTCTCATTACTTACTCTCCTTAAATGAACCAGCAACAGGATTGTCACTGGTTGTTTATTACTACTCGTACCAACCATCTGATTTGGTAGTATTAAGACACATTGGCATAACATCTATACCAGTACCAAAGTTTTTAGCAGCAAGACAAGCATTATCAATACTACTAAAGTAATAGAAACAACCACATTGTTCATGTACTGCTAAGATGTTCTTCCAACCTTCTGTAGTAGTGGAAGGAGATGTTGTTCTTAGTTCGTTAGATACACGATACATTACTTGATTAGTCATAATAGACTCCTAGATGTTAAATGAACCAGCAACAGGATTGTCACTGGTTGGTTAATGTTAGCTTAGAACGGGATATCATCAAACCAGAAGTCGTCAAGTACATCAACTACTTCTTGTACTGGTTGTGCTACCCAACGTGTTTCGATACCGTAGATGATACAACCAAATTTATCCATTTCAGATACCGTAAACTCTTCTAAACTAATAGGTGTGTATAGTGCCATGAGTGTGTACTCCAATATGTGTGTTGATAGCTACTCATTGCATACATTAGCAAAAGAGACATATCAACCTGTAAGCCCAACCAATCCCAACGACTAGCCATAACTTACACAAACAAGACCACACACGTAGCGAAGCGGAGTCCGAGAGTGAGCGAAGGAGCGCTAGCGACTGAGTGAATAGGGGTATGGGGGACATTGACATTTGAATAACGGACGGAGTGCCACCTTGTATAACAATCTAATTTTTCAAAATAGTAAATATGTGCTAACGGGTAGCGAGTTCTCCCTTCTACTATACTCTCGGAGCCTCGCGTCCGACTGGTCAAACTTGAAGCCCTTCTATTATAGGGGCACGATTATGTTATTGATTAATATAGATTTTATTTTGGGTATTTTTATGTAATTTCCCATGAATCGGAGGGTTTTTTATCCAAATAGAAGGGTCCGATGGTTGATAGTACTGTTTGGAGTATGGCTACATAACGTTTGGAGTGCCTCTCAGAGTAACCGTAGTCCATCTGGATGAGTTTCCAGTTAATAGTAGGGTAATCGGTTAGGATAGTGCTAACAACGCTCTGTAGGACCCTCTGGCCCTTGTGAGAAGAGTCCTCATGGAATAATCTTATGATACCACGTATACGGTCATCACATGCTGAGTTGAGTAACTTGTTGTATATCGGGTTGGTTACCTTAGTTGGTTGCTTACCATACCCGTTTAACAGTTTGTTTAACTCTCGTGTGTTTCTAGCTACTGTAGCTTCGTTCTTATGTGATATGTTCTTGCCATATCTGTTTAGTATGTGTCGTTCGAATGTTGGTAAGTTAGGCACTATGGGTTTTCCCCATATTAAGTGCTGTAACTGTTCTGGTGTCATATTACTCATAGTGCCTCCTTATTAAGTATATTTGACTTTAGCTAAGAACTCGTAAACATCTATGTTTACTGTGTAGTCGTTTGTGTCAACAGGGACACAACGAATATCGTTGTGTCCCATGTTATGTCACCACCTAAAAGGCGGCTCTGGTTAAACCATATAAACCGCTCATCAGTAGTCCTTATTCAAATGTACTGTAGTCGAAGTCTGGAAAGATTACGGTTGCATCAGTTAATGCTGCGTCACCGTCAGATACTCTATGCTTTAAGCCGTGTTCTTTAACCCAAGGGTGACCGTGTGCTTTAGAGCTAAAGATAGCCATCTTGTCTGTGTCTGCACCAGCTTCTGCTCCATCATCGTCTGCATGGTCTGTTATACGCACTGTCCATGCTTTACTGGCTTCTGGTCTACCATTACTTCCACCAACTTGGTTTACACTACTCGTACTATCCGAAATCTCTGCCAACGTAGCAGTAGGTATGTCTACTGTTGTTGGTGGAGATGTGATTTCAGCAAGCACTATTTTATCAACAGTGTCAGGTATACTATCCTCTGTACCGTCATTAACAACTAAACTAAATGTCAAAGTTTGGTCAGCGTTAGACGTTGGGGCTGTGAAAGTTGGTTGAGCAGCCGTATTACTTGAAAGTGTAATCCCCGCAGGTGGTGTCCACAAATACGTAAGCGGGTCACTATCAGCATCATTTGAGCCTGTGCCATCTAATGTAACTGTAGCACCCGCAACGATATTTGCTTGGTCTACTCCTGCGTTAGCGACTGGCGCGGTGTTTGTTATAGCGAACATTGATTCATAAACTCGTTGTCCGACTGTGGTTAAAACTCCGTCAGTAAAGAAATGAACACCGTCATTGTCTCCTGTGTCATCTGCTGCGCCAACTAAAACATCCAAATCAGAAAGCGGTTGAACTATTTCGCAATTTGCATTCTCCGCTGCTAGCTCTACCTGCATCGCTCTGTGTGGAATTTGCCCATAGGTAACACCATCACCGTCGTACACACCAGACTTGTAAGTGTGCATTGGGACTATCCAAGTTTTAACACCAAAGTCAGTGAATATATCATTTATGATTTGGTTCATATTCGCTTTGGTAGCAGTGACAGACCTAGACTCTATAATGTCAGATTCGTTACCTTCCCATAAAACGTATTCAACACCACCCGTAAGCGCTATGCGCCTTGCCAATGCTTGATAAAGATTTAAAGCGCCACCATCAGTAAATGTACTGGTTTTTAGCCACTTATCCGAACTCATTGAGCCTCTAGCATTTGGCACGAATATCGCTGGTGAGTTCTTAGCAGCTAGGTAGCTATTCGCAAAGTGCATCATCCACGAGCCACCCACAGGCACAGCGTTGTTTGTTACTGGGTCAACGTTATTTGTATGGTCGCTCCAAGGGTCTACAAACTCTTTCCATACATCATCAAAGCCTAAGAGTATTGCCGTTGTGCTGCCGTTGGGTACTAAAGTTTGGTTATTAGTTCCCACTGACTCCATTAGCGACTGGCCTATGCCATGAAATGCAGGTGCAATAGTTATATTTGTAAACGTTTGGGTAACTGCCGCATCCTGAGTAATATAAACTTCAATTGTGTGCTGACCAACTGGAAGTGACGGAATTACAAAGCTGAATGTTGTTGCTGCGGGTGAAGCGTCACCCACTACCGCTGCGCCTCCGTTTAACTTGTAGCTTATAGTTGCCGAGCCTGCCGTGTAAACATAATTACCCGCTACCGTTAAAGACTTTGTTGAGCCTATGGAAGCATGGAAGCCTTGGAAGCTTACTAGGTCTGTTGTGATTGAGTCGGCGGGAGTTATAGATGCGCCAGAAAAAATCAAAGTGTCTATACTGCTGATTGCACTGAAGGTTAGTAATCCGTGATGCGGTGAGGCTTGCCCTTGTGATTCGTCAATAGTTTGCACTAGCACATTATCAATATAAACCTCGATAATGTTTGCAAGCATTATTACGTCTATAGTGTAATCTGTTGATGAACTGTATGCTGGGATTGTGTAGGAAGTATCACCACCGCCTTGTTGTGTCATAGCTACAAAAGCGCCTGCTGTACGCCTTAGCATCAATAATTCGCCATTTGCATTATTGATAGATACATCTAAAAAGTTATCGTTATCAATCCAGCGTAAGCAGAGTCCTGTGACATTAGTTCCACTTGATGCGCCCTCCCCATTTACCACTGCTGACGCTGTACAGTTTGCTGCGTATTCATATGTGGCTATTGCTATAGGGTACGTGCCTAACGTTGCACTTATAGCTTTGTTTGAGCTTAATTTAAACGAACCTGTTCTAGTCGTAAAATCTATCGGTATTGCTGCGTTATTAGCGCCATCAAATGTAAATCTAGTCTCGTTTACACCTTCAAAGACCATGTTGTCATACGTGGCGCTAGCACTATATGTAAACATACCGTGATGAGGGGAGGTTTCACCTTGAGCCTCTGTTAGCGTTTCGATAAGTGTAGCGCCAAGGTAAACCTCAATTGAAGTGCCAAGCATTACCACTCTTAAATCGTAATTAGCAACATTGCTAAAAGCTGGGATTGTATATGCTGTTGCTATCGGTGTGAAAGTGCCGGATGTTCTACGTAAAAATATAACTTCACCAGCATCATTATCAATCGACACTTGGATGAAGTTATTATTATCAATCCAACGCAGAGAGTAGCCAGTGACCGCAGCCGCGCCAACTTCACCAGCACCGTTTATGGTTACCGTTATGTCACAATCAGGCACGTATTCATAAGTAGCCAGCACTGATACAGGGCTTGTGCCATATGTCTTCGCTACTGCCTTATTACCTACAGTTTTGAACGTACCGTTTCGGCTTGTGAACGAGGAGGTGATTGATGCTTGGTCTACGCCATCAAATGCAAATAGTGTACTCATATTTCACCAACCCCCGTGATTGATTCACGGGTCCTTGTTAATTCTAGTGTTGAAAAATCTAATAAATTCACTTTATTATCCTATTAAATTATGTTCTCCTTACGAAAACGTGCTGTAGTCGTAGTCTGGGTAGATTACGGTAGCGTCAGTTGTACCTGCAACCGCATCTGAGATTACGTGCTTGAGTCCGTAGTCCTTAACCCAAGGTTGACCAAACTGACGAGAGTGGAAGATTGCCATTTTCTCTGTGTCTGCACCAGTCTCACCTGCATCATTGTCATCGTGGTCAGTGATACGAACCACTAGAGGACCACCTTGACTAAGTGCGTCTGGACGTGCGCTACGTAAGTTGATTGCGTTAGTGCTATCTACGATTTGTGCCATTGTTACTTCTGGGATACTTAAAGTATTAGCCATGATTATTTACCTTCCTTTTTAGTTACTTTCTTTACTGGTGCTTCTTCTACTACTGCATCTAATGCAATGTTCTTTTCTACATGTGTCTTAACAAAATCAAGGGTCTCTAATAGTGCGGGTGCCTTATTAGGGTACTTACGTACATAGTTAGCCATTTTGATTAACTGTGTTCTTAGTTGACCTTGGTAATGTTCTAGGTCACGTGGTAAATCACGTATATCTAAACGTACTGTTTTATTCATTATCTTCTATGCCTTTTGGTTTGTATTCTTGAGAATCTGTTGTGCATATTCCCAAGGTTATTCGAGTTCGTACCTATGTCTGCACCCCATTCTGCGAAGAACTCTAGGTTGTCGTCGGTCTCTTTCTGCGCCATACGGATGTGCTCGTCTACGGATATTCTATCTACCCACCTACGTACACTACCTGCTACAGAATCTATACTATCATCATGTATCAGTGCGCCTTTATCGCGACTTATCTTAGCTACCTGATGAAAGAACTTGTATGTTTCTTGCTGGTCAATTGGATACTTCTTAACACTGTCTACATCATACTGAATTATGTCTTCATGTACGATTAGTTTGTGTCTAGCCATTAACGGCTCAAGTGTATCAATTATCCGTAACTCTTTCTGTCCTGATTCCCACACATCCTCCACACGTGGACACATCTCTTTACCAGCTTCTTTGTAATGTCTAGCTAGTATTGGTTTCCATGCGTGTGCGAATGCTCCAAACCCGAAGTTCTTCTCAACATCTATTGAGTTTACCCCGTGCTTTAAGGATAGTCTTGAAAGTGCATCGTACTTGTCGTCACCATATCCACCAGCTAACTTTAATATCTCTGCTAGAAATACGTAACCGTGTAGGAAGTATGTGACTGCTGCTACTGTTTCATCCCCGTTCTTACCGCCACCAGCGGTATCTACGTACATGTGCTTACCTTCATACTCGTATACCTGTTTGGATACGGTGAAGGGCCTGTACAGGCGAGGTTTGGTTTTGAAGCCAGTAACTTGTATCTGGTTCTCTGGGCTAGGCATCCACGTTATTTCACCAGATGTTTTATCTAGTGGGAAGTTCATCACAATGAAGTTCTTCGTTTTAAGTGGGTGGCGTAGCTCGTCTGACAACTCTGTGTTAAGCATATGCTGTAGGTTAAAGTAGGCTGGACCTTGGTCCAATTCCTTCTTACATAAAGCATCTTCGCCTAATAGTACAGGGTCAGTTGGTTTCCCACGTGAACCATCAAGACCACCGCCCACACTTAGTGTCGGGTCGTTGTTCATTAGGTTAGTGAGGTACGGTGCCAGTGTGTCACCGTATGTCTTAGCTTCTTCTTCTGTTGGGAATCTACCAGTCCATACACGGATTTTATATCCACGGTCGGGTAGGTTCTTATATATACTATCGGTTGTCTGTGGTGTACCAAGATACATGATACGACCTTTCTGACAGATAGATGTGAAATCCTTTGACAGATGTTCGAGGGCTGCTCTTTGTATTTCTGTTGTACCGTTCTTCGATGATTCGATATCATCAGGGATTAATAAATCGGCACGTCTTCCCTGCATGTTTGCTGTTATACCTATACAGGCTACGCTAGGTGACTTCTCAGGACCTTTTAGTTGCCAGTTAATATCAAACGCCTTTGAGGACGCTCTATCGCCATGCTGCCTATCTGGACGCAAGCATTCGAGTATATCCCAGTTCATAATGATTTGGATAACCCAGTTTGCAATCTCTGCTGCTACTTCACTACCAGCCGATACAATTAGTATACGGTGTTTACAGTCATGGATTAGTTGCCATACTGCGAACATAGCTACGATAGTGGACTTAGCTTGTGAGCGCTGTGCCTGTATCATACCGTACTTAACATCGGACTGTAGGAACCGTCCTATGTCTATCTGTAGCTCTGAGCATTTGAAGCCCATTAGTTCTGTCATACAGTCATAGAGGAAGTCTTCGAACAATGCGTAATGGTCCCGTAGGGCTTCCACATCGGCCCACCGTGAGGCTGTTTCCTTCTCCACGTCCGATAGCATTAGGAACTTCTGTCTGTCCTCACAGATGCGTGTGAACTCGTTATCGTCGTACTGTCCGTCATCACCCGCTGCCAACTCGTCTAAGTCTACAGTTAGTTTAGATAATTTAGAAGACCTAGCTCGCATAAGCGCATCTAGGTCCTCTTCGGATAGTAGTTCAGACAGTTCATCTTTTGTGAATGTCTTAGTCATATTATTCCTCAGGGTACGTCTGAAACAATATCTGCGGATGTCATATTGTACATCACGAACACACAGTTTGCAGCACTACCGCTATCTTGCAAGTTTGGATACGTATCGCCATCACCCATGCGCCACCAATGAGTTGGTTCAATCGCTAAATTGGATAAATCAAAAGGCGTACCACTATTGTATATGTCACTAGCATTCGCACTTTGGTCGCTTCCCCAGATTGCAAGTTCGTCAATCTTTTCTCCATTTAACGTGTTTCCACTTACTAGTTTACCCACTCGTAAATTCTGGCCACTTATTGCACCACTCCACCCATAGTTGCCGTGACTGTTGTTTGTGCTTTGATTTACATCATTGATAAACAACTTAAATCTATTGTAGTAATTACTTATATCTCCACTAGAGGCACCAGTTGTGCCACCGTTATACGTAAGTGTTATGTGCTGCCAAACGTTAGGCGTTAGGGCGCTAGGAGATTGTAACCGTATGCAGTTGTTGTTACTACCATACTGCAACCTAAGTTTGTTTGAACCTGTTAAGCGTATTTCTACAACACCTCCGTTTGTAGTATCGTTTGAACCGTAGTAAAACAACACTCTTCCCGTACTAGAGTTAGTTGGTTTTAACCAGAAACTTATAGTCCAAGCATCACTTGAACCACTACCATTCCCTGACCTACCTAATATACCGTCTAATAACGTAGCGTCTGCGCCTAAATAATCTGAGTTATTAAACTGTATGCTTTTAGTGTTTGCAAATGGAGGCGTACTGACAGTAAGCACAATGGTTTCGTTGTCTTCACCATTATAATTAATTGCCTTGATGGGTATATTGTAAGTACCTGCAACCAATCCCGAACCACCAACTAATTTACGGACGTTTCCCTCTACAGTCGTCACACCTGAAACGTTTGATAAATCCCATTCGTAACCTACACCATAATCAGCAAGTAGTTCATAGTTCAGCGTCTCACCTTCTACAAGGTTTATAGCTAAACTTGATGTTATGTTGGGCACTTCGCCTGTGTCTGTACCACTTGACGAGAATATCGCGTTTAGTGCATTACATACGTCTACTGCTGTAGCTCCGTATGTTGCACCATTTTGGTCTAAGTAGTCGCTGTGTGCAATATCTGTTGTTATATCTATATCTCGTGCTGTGTCGTGTACGGAGCAACTACCGTTTTCAGCTGTTGCCTGTAGACTATTTAGAAATTGTGCTCCGTTTGCGTCTTCTATGAATATCGCATTTGCTGCACTGTCTCTATAAATTACTATACTCATTGTCTTATCACCTGAATAACCGAACCTGCATTTACTAACGTTCCCGCGGCACTTAGTCGCACTTCTAACCCGATTGGATTATTCCGTGTGTTCGTGTCACCCATGTATATTAAATCAGGGACTAGAGATTGTCTGTACGGTTTACCTGAACCACTATCCAATCTACCTATTAGCTTTTCTAGTGTATATGCACCACCCCCTGCTCCTAACGTATACCGAAATTCTAATAGGGCGTTGTTGGTATTTGGTGTCACACTGAAATCGTTTCTTACTAATATGCTTGTACCCAGTGGTAAATCCGCTACATCCAAGTCACCAGTTGTATTATCCATTAACTCGCTTACACCCTGCGGTTTAAAACTTTTGTTTGTAAACAGCCCTAGCCCGTTATTGGTAATGCCTGTCCAAGTATTTGCTACAAGTACTACAGGTGTTGCGGTTGTACCAGTGTCGTTATAATCTATAAATCCGTTTTTTGTACTTGTTTTTGAATATGGCATCAGGCACCTCTGGCATTAGTAAGTACAACGAAGTCACCATCCGTGGTTACCGATATTTCTGAACTTGGTACTACGTATGGTTCATAAAAGTCTGTTAGTTCCAATTCACCTGTACCACCACCGAAACTGACTGTTCCAGTAGCCCCACCAACCATAACTATCATCAGATAAGTACGGTTACGGTTCTTAGGTATTACTGTATTGCCTGTGTACCCTGTTGATACAATGTTTAGGTTACGTCTTGCCATTAATGCTCCCTTGCCATTTTACTAGCGTCATCTAATCTGGACTTCTTCTGTTTACGACCTAGTGCCTCTTTCAAGCTACCCATGTTATCGTCTTGTTCTACGTCACATGTTATGTCGTTGTCTTTTAAGAATCGTGCTGCGGTGGCAAGTAGTGCGGGGGTTGCAGTTTTCACCATCAACCCCGTTGCTACCGCTTCGCCCTCTCCGTCGAAAATGGTCTCTTCTTCTTCATGAAGAACTTGTTCTGTTAATACTGTGGCAACTGCATTATGTAGTGCAGCTAACTTCGATTCTGTCGCTTTACCCATTGTGTGCCTCATTTTGTTTTTCAATTAGTGTGACTACTTTGTCTAGCCCATCTTGTATGTGACCAAGACGAACATCCGTCAGCTTGCTAAACGCCATTAGTTCTGTATTCATCACCTCTAATTGAGTCTGTTGTTTACTACTTAATGACTCTATATCTGACATACGGTCCTCTAATACTTTAAATCGTGTATCTCTACTTTTCTTATCGTACCAAAACCAACCACTCAATAATGCAATTAGTGCTGTTACTACTTTACTATCTAACCACTCCATAGTGATTCCTTGTATTAACCACCATAAGGTGTTTGTTTGTTTCGTTTAATAATAATCATTGTAGACACTCGTACTGAATGTCTACTAGTTTATTACTATTTCTGTTTGTTCTAGTCTGGTTAAGACAGGACAGCTAGTTTGCGCTCTGCGCCACTACTATCTTTTATCTTTATAAAGCCTGTTATGGTCTCTGCTGCCAGAGTTTCATGAGTACCCATCCTAACCTTACCAGTACCTTTTGTATCAAGAGCCATATCAATGTTAGTGCTAACCCCTTTTACAGATAAGCCAACTCTGCCTGCTGTAATCTGATACACATCAAGTCCATCAGTTAGCCTAGCTTTATTGCTGTCTCTAGTAATTGTGTTGTTAGCCCCTGTACCTAGTGACCACACCGTTGCAGAAGCATCCCCATCAACCGCTCTAAATGTTGCGCCTTCCCCCTCTACTCTGAAATGGTGTGTTGCTGTCCCTGCATTCAATGCAAACACGTTAGATACAGTCATATCAATGGCACTTACAGTTGAAGATATAGCGTAAGTATTGTGTCCACTTATAGTACCGTTTGAGATGATACACGCATCAGATTCTTGTATATTAACACCTATTTCACAACCCGTTACACTAAATCCAGATATAGTATTTGCCTCGCCTGAGAGTTGAATACCTTCTGTACCAGTGCCATTCCCTGCAATTGCGTGAATATTCGTTGCTGTTGTCTTAACAGATAAGTTATTTGCTTCCGAGGCAGGCCGCAACCTTAGTCCTGTGAATGATTTAACTCCATCCCCAAACTCAGTAAACCAACAATCGGTAATAGAGTATTGGCCTCTTACGTCAAGTCCTACTTGTCCATCTAGTCTTAGCCCAAAATTCTTACATCTTATCTTGCTGATTGTGTTTGTGTTGTTCACCAGCAAAGTGGTTGCGCGAGATTGAATATCTATCCCATCACCCCCAGTTGTCGCAGTCTCAATATCATGTAGTGTACAGTTTGTTAGGTAGCCGTAATTTAAGCCAACCCCATAACTAGCTACATTCTTACATCTAATGTTGTGTATGTTTAGGTTTGTCACTGTATCTGTCAAAGCTTTAACAAGGCCAAATATAGCATGTCCTGCACCAGCTTCCACCCCAGTGTAAGTGCTTTTAAACTCTATTCCTGTCACTTCTACATCTGTGCCATTGTCAATGTAGACGTTAGACACTGCTGGGTCGCTAACAGTCCAAGACGTTAAATCTCGACCTGCACCTGAATACTTAATACCTTGACGCATAACTATGGCACAACCGCTAGCTGATATTGTTCCTGCGTCATTGTTAGGCCATGTTTCAACTAGAGATGATGCAACAAATGTATAATCCCCCGCTGGTGTAACCAACTCAACATTAGTTAGGTTGTCACTAAGTCCTTGCACTAAGTCTGTGCGCTGCTGTGCTGTTGCTGCTATA
This sequence comes from Dendronotus rufus, assembly GCA_032358575.1. Taxonomy (NCBI): domain Eukaryota; kingdom Metazoa; phylum Mollusca; class Gastropoda; order Nudibranchia; family Dendronotidae; genus Dendronotus; species Dendronotus rufus. The sequence continues at coordinate 24,834 of JAULCB010188471.1, forward strand.
AAACCTAGTTTAACTAAGTCTATCTTGTAATCATACACTAGCTCCCACCGATACCCATTAGCATCAATAAGTTTATCAAGTGATAAGTCTAACGGTGATTGGCTTGGTGATTGTCCACTTACGCCAGTGTACCTCCATACCCCAGCACCTACACCAGCCTCTGAATATCCCAACACTTCTATTAACATATCAGTACGAGGAACTCCAACTGACCCCGCAATAAACTGTAAAGCAGTTTCGTATTTTGCGTCAATCACTCTGCTCATGATACTAACCTCACGTTATTAATAATACTATCTGTACCATTATCTCCAATCGAACCGTTGCGTACTACTCCATTTGATAAAGTTGTACCTACAGCTCCCGAAACTATCCTAACTCCTTGTGTGCTTGATACTGCGTCAATGAAAAAGCCACTGAGACTGAAATTCACACAAGTAGACTCTACATCACACAATCTAGCTGAACCTGCTGAATTTATTGCTGAGTAGTTTGATATTATTAAATCACTACCGCCTATCGACATTCCGTCACCGTAAATCCCATTTGCTGATACGTTGCTTATACTACCACCAACTGCACCAACGTCTTGTAATACCGCTTGCAGACAGTCTTTTACTGTTATATTGTTAAATACCACATTACCCTCTTGAGATGCGATTTGGAGTGCTATGGTTGAATCTAAGCCGTGACCAACAAATGAAACGTTAGTTATTGTGCCGAACCCTGCTCTACCCTGAACTCCCCCAGACCTAGTTCTAATTCCCCTGCTTGCTGAAACTGTTTTTATGCTAATTCCATTTGCTACTACTTCACCTCTAATATCAAGCGCCACGTCATCATTATCTATAATTGATACGTTTTCCGCTCTGTAGTTTGTAATCAGTATACATTCATTATCAAAGTTGTAGTCTTTAATGTCTATACCGTCAGAGTTGGTGTTTTTAATTGTGAAGTTTGAAAGGTTAACCCCTTTAGATGTTCCAGCTTGAAAGCCAATCCCGTAATAAGCACAATTTTGGATTGTAACATTATCAATGATGAGTCCATCACACCCACCACTTCGTATACCATGCCCACCAACGTTATTAGCAAAGTTTTGGTCTATGGTTAGGTTGCTTGCTTTTAGCCACCCAGTCCCCGTCAGTGTCATTACATTGTTTGCTACATTATTCAACAACTTTATTATTGTTAGCCCTTCGCCAGCACCATCTATTTCAATTCGTTTACTTAATAAAAGAAAGGAGTCGGTCAAGTATGTACCTTGGGGAAATAAAACTTTTTTTCCCCACTCTACAATAGCTTGAGTTACCAACGTATTATCAGTGATTCCATCAGATTTGCCACCTAGTGATTCCACTCTTATACAGTTTTCGACAATCTCCCACTGATTCCCACTAGCATCATTAAGTAGCGCATTACCTAGCTGCGCTGGCGATTGGCTAGTCGTACCAGTGGTAGCTGTTTTAACCCACTGGGCACCGCCACCGTCACCCACTGTACTGTACCCTAATGTTTCTATTAGTGTACCTATTGCGACTTGGCCTTTAAATTTGTTAATGACCTCTGTCGTTGTATTGAATGTAATTTTAGACATTAGTCTATAGCTCCCATAATAAAGCACAATAACTCTGTGTATCGGATACCGAAAGTATCTTCCCCGTTGTCGTTATCGTATGTGAATAGTCCATAGTCGTCTGCATCTAAACCTACATCAGTGAACGCTTGTTGTACTTCTTGTGCAATTACACCCACGTGTATACGCGCATCAGAACCCTTTTCGAGTACTGCATCTTTCCATTTAAACTTCTTGATTAGTCCTTTACATACAAGTCCAACTGCTTTCTCTGTTGCTGATAAACTTTCAATCTGTTCTTTCTGACGTTCATCAGAAGTATTGATTGTACCGTTTACTGCGAACATCTCTTTCCAGCGTCTAGTAGGTGTACCTAAGTTAGCTACATTATCGTCTGGACTAAATTGCCCTGTCTCGAAGTTGTAGTTAGTATCCCCTGTTGCATTAACGTTTGCTACATGTACCTGTATCCGACCTGTTCCAGTATCAGTGCTGTCAACTCCTTTTATCCAAGCCATAGCCGTAGTATGATTTGTAGCCCCTTTCGTAGGATACCAAACTGTTGCTGCATTTGAAGGCCAACTAGCAACCTCTGCATAGTTTACACCTGATGGTACTCCACCGTCATAAACTACCCAACCTTTGTTAAAGCCTGATGTGTTGCCTGATGCTGTGATTGGAACTGTTGCTGCCCAGCACGAAGCGTTTTCATCATTAGAATCACCGATGCCTGACGATATCCATAACCCAGCAGTAACACCTGCTCCATATGCTGGTTGTGTGTTAGGTGTAGTTTGTACAGTAGGGTTCTTGTTTACTACAGCACCCTCTAGTGTAAATGTATTACCACCAGCACCAACTTCCTGTATAGCTTCTAAGTAGCCTGCCCAAGCTGTTCTGTTTATTGCGGTGTTGTCATTAACTACTACACCAGTTATTCCTATACACGCTTGGTTAGCTGTGTTAGATTTACTAGCTACAGAGCCACCAAATAATCCCCCATTACCTACATGACTACATGCGGTTATTGCAGCTACAGTTCCTCTAACGCCTGTGGTTTCACCAGTACGAGCTTTCTGTGTAGCATAGTCAGTCTCTCCAACGAACATTACAGAGGTTTTAGCATTCCTCTGGTGACGTATCATACTACCAGTTAGGTTAGTTGTGTCTGTTACGAATGTTGGGTCTACTCCACCCAGTCCGATAATCTCTGAGTTAGGAGCTAGGTTCCACTGTGTAGCCACAGTTGTAGCTGTAGCTAGTTTGTATCTACCAGTTGGTACTAGCACTGTCCCATCGTTGCCTACACGTTGTGCGGCTGCTTCGAAGAATGTGTCTTGTACGACTGTATCTGTTGGGTCTGGTGCAGCACCGAACCATAATACTGACCACTCAGACTCACTTGTTGGTTGTAGTTCCCATACTTTACCGTCTGAACGAGTTATGTCACCGTCTAGTGCTATATATGTGTTATCACGTAATATGTAACGTGCATTACCCAAAGATGGTATAACTACTTCGTAACCCGTAGCAAAAGTTAACGCTACTTGGGCTTCTGCCACACTACTGAATACAGGTTTGTTTGAACTTGAACTAAACGCAGTCGCTCCTGAAAAACTGTTATACACACGTTGTAGTAAACTACCTGTATTCCATGAACGTAGTAGTTCTAATGTGTATGCACCTATATCGGGACGTAATACATAGTCGAAACCCTGTATTAATTTAGTACCAGTGTCACCATCTACAGACCGTATGTAGAATGCTGAACCGTTTATAGGTTGTGCGGCTGGGAATGTATATAGCACTGTGTCTGCGTCTACGTGTAACAGTTCTTCGGTTACTGAGAGTAGACCTTGTATACCCTCACTTAGTGATGGGTCATATGCTATTAAATCTTTTAATCTTATTGGGTCATTGTCATCTACAGGGTCAGGTAAAGATAGTATCTGGTGCCCCCGCATATCTAAATCGCCATTCATCAGTGTGGCATTTGTACCCACTGTGAAGAAACCGTCGGCGACTTCTTCTTGTACCATTAGGCCCTGTCTGAATGAATCATCCAGATTCTGTTCACGCAATATTGCGCCATCTTCATAATCATTTACTAAAGTACCTCGTGGTACTACACGTCTAATTATGAATGCCACACCGTCTTCTACGGGGGTTGTTAATTCTATTTGTGTATCATCTATCCAGTTGTACGATAATTGGTCGGTATACTCACTGCCGACTAAGTACACGTAAACGTAGTCTTTACTTATATAACCTAATGTAAAGTCTACTGGATATAAAGTTGTTACACCGTTACCTGTATAAGTTCTGGTAGTATTCGCCATTATTGCCTCTGTTAGTTGTGGCCCCGAAGGGCCATTTGTTATTTACTTGGTAGTTTGTCAATCTGCGGTTGTATTGCAGCTTGCATAACTTCACCGATAGCTGTGTTACTAAGTGGTACTAGGTTCTCTGCTGAGTTTACCATACCACGGATGTCACCTTTGACACCTGCGTTACCTGCTTCGTAATAGTCATTCATTAGACCCAATACAGGGACTTGACTTTGCATGAATTCCCACCCACTCTCTACATCAGATATACTGTTGATTCCACTACGCCCAAAGGCTAAATCGTGTAAGTCAGGGAATATACCGAATTGTGAGATGTACTTGTGTACTTGTGTTTGGTCTTCTGATACGTCAGGAGTTTCACCGAATTTACCTACGGCTGCTGCTGTCGCAGTACCCAGTAAGGCAAACTTAGAGTATCGTACTAACCCTGCAATAGCCGAGTTTAATAGGACACCTGTTACAGCTTCCTTATCAGCGAATGCAAGCGCACGACCTAGTGATTTACTGTTAGCTACTATTGGCATCTGTCTGAACTGGAATATTAAACCCATGATAGGTTTGTTCATCCAAGGTGGTAATTCACCCACATGGGTACGTTGAATCTGTTGAGCTTCGTCACGTATCATTGCATACTGTAATTCTTCTCGTAAACCTTTGTCCCACTTATCAATGTTCAGCTTTGCCAATACACCGTTCTCGTCGAACTCGGCATACTTTTTAAAAGCAGCTTCCATTGCAGCGTTTTTACCTAGTGTGTCAGTTAGACCTACATCAGCCATACGAGCATTACCCATTACACCTGTACCTTTGGTAAAGTGGTTGGCAATGTCTAGCATGAAACTAGCTTGTGTAACACGTGATTGTGCTCTACGAATCATGTTGTAACCAGTTAATTTACCTAGTCCACGAGACGCTTCTGCTTTCAGTTCACCACCTGTTGCGAGGTGCGCTATCTTCAATGACAGTTTACGCACTTTACCTACCTCGTCTAACACGGTTTGGTCTAAGTGAACTGTTTGCCTATCCAAGAACTCTAAGTCCTCAGTTATGTTTGAAATGCTTTGAATTTCTTCCATAAGTAGGCGGTCAGATTTGCTATCCGCACCCATTGCTAACACCTTTTTAGCTGTGTGTGGGTCACTAAACGTGGTCAATACGTTACGTGTGATTACCTGTCCTGTCTCAGCTACCTGTGCTGTACCTAAACCACCCATTCTAGTTTGTGTTGCTAAATCCTTTAGCTCACGTAACTCTGGTGGTAAACCCTTGGTGTCTGTCAACATGTTCTTAGTTGGTCTTCCAAATAACTGGTCGATTGTATCTTCGAACATCTGAATGTATCGGTCTGGTTTTATACCTGCTTCTTTGGCTTCTTCTAACATGTTCGCTTTAAATACGTCAATGTCTTTTTGTGAAGTTATTAAACCATCAGTTGCTTTAGCTAAACCAACCCAACCACCTACACGGTTGCTGTATCTTGTACCCAATCCAACTACATCTGTGTCTAGTAAATCCAACACGGACAATCCATCGAGTTCTACTGTAGTGTCTAAGTCACGTCTAGCTTTGGCCCTAGAATCCATTGTTGGGCTGTACTGGTCCACTAAGCTATAATCATCACTAAGAACACTATCAATTAAGTCATTTGCTTGTTTATCAGCCAATTCCTGAGATATTGGGTTACCGTCTGTGGCTAAGTTCCTATAGGCTTTTGATAGTAGCGCAACTACTTTAGGTCTTCCGTACTTAGTAATAGCAGCAGTAAATTTACCTATCTGCCAGATGTGGGGTATGTAGTGTTTTACTTTACGGTCCTTTGTAAACCCTGCTACACCTGCATCGACTAGTGCGTCATGGTTGTGTCCCATGTAGTAATCCCACTGGTCAGCAAAATCCACTACAGACTTGTCTATACTTTTTGGTATAGGTTTACCTTGTCTACGCATTTCTTGTACAACAAACATTTCTCTGTTGAACTCATTTACTAGTGGGTCAGTTTGGCCCGAACGTTCACGTGCTTTTAGTCTACCTAATGCACCCTTGCCTTTACTTGTGGCATACGCATCAATCTGCTTTCGATACTGTGGTGTCATCTTTACTACACTTTCCTTGAATGCTGCATCACGTATTATTGCGGCTGTGGGAGCACGTTTAGCATTACCGCCAAACCCTCTACCGATTTCAGTACCCTTAGCACCAAAGTATATGAAGCTGGTTAGATTAGAGTCGATGAATATCTCACCCACACCTTTAGTTATTTTAGTTAACATCCGTCCCACATAGTCTAATGGGGTCGTTGGTTTTGCTGCTAACTCAAACCGCTTCTTTTCACCACTTCGTACAAACTCAGCTAAACCCTTGGAGATTTTATCGCCTGTCTCGTCCAACACTTCATCAACTGCTGCATCAACACGTGCCTCAATATCGGCTTTTTCTGTGCTTGATAGTAGTTCTGGTGTGTTTATCAGAGTGTCGATTTCTTCCTCGGTAACTGGTTTAGTTAGGTCTGGTTCATCAGTTTTAGGCTTTGTGTTGATAGTCTCTACTGTGTCTACTTTGATAGGCTCACTAGCTTTCTTCTTCTTTGCAAGTGTATGGGATACACGTATCACATCAATCAAATCAGCGAAGTTACCGTTTTGCAACATACGTTGTACAGTTACTTTCTTATTTTTCTTGATTCGTGCTTTAATCGCTTTTAAGCGCTTTACTTGTTTAGCCTGCTCTCTTTTACCAGTGATAACCGTACTACCGTTTTTCTTGTTAATACTACGCAGTTTATTTCGTAGCTTCGTCAAGTTCTCGACTGTCGGGTTTTTGTAAGCTGTCACAGTATCCGTTACAAAGATGTCACGAGGTAATAAGTCTGCGTCACCTACTTCTGCTTCTAGTGTTTGGGTACGTTCTGAATTAGCATTCTCTATCTGGTCTCGTAAGGCTTTAGCTTCTGCTATTTGGCCCTTGTCAGGATTAGGTAGTTTCTGTAACTCATTTAAACGTATCTTAGCATCCGTGATGTTGTGGTAGTCTGGTGAATCTGGGTCAGCCTCAGTTATGTTACGGCCTGTTACAGCCTTATCTAGTTTACCTACTTGGTTAACTTCTGGTGCTACTTCTACTTCACCACCACGCAGTTTAGCAAATGCTGCTTTCCATTCTGGTGTTTTAGGTTTTAACCCTTTTGCTTTTAATCGGGCGACTATCTCTGGACCAGACAACTTCACTTTCTTACCAAACGATTTGGTCTTCTGTTGTACTATGTCGGGTGTGTCACCAGCATCCATTTTACGTAGTTTCTCAACTACAATACCATTCAACTTTTCTACTTGTTTTAAGAAGTCTAAGTTTTTTAACTCTAGTGCGTAGTTGTTGAGTTCTATCACATCTTTTATGTAGGACAACTCTCTTGGTACGGTTTGAGTTAGTACTGCTGTGTCTTCTGTCAAAGCCTGTTTTGGTTTAAGTATGTCACTGAACTCGTTTAGGAAGTCTGTACGTGACACAGGTTTAGCACCCAGTGCTTGTACATCGTTTAACTTCTCTATTCGCTCGAGATACTTCGTTATCATTTCTACTGGTTCAGATGTCTTACCCTGTAGTAGCTGGTCTAGCGCATTCACTGTCTTAACATCTTTCTGTGTATGTGTCACACCACCTATTTCTTTTAGAACTAATGGTGGTACTTTCCCATCGGGGTACACTGACGCTAGGTGTAGAATCTCTGAGTTGATTTCTTGAGCTACTTCTTTAGTCTCTGGTGTCAACCGTTTGTTGTTTAAACCAACTTGTTGATTAATGAGTACCTTAATAGAAGAGTCATCGGGAAACAAGTCTCTAATCTTCCTTGCAGCACTTTGGTAACCTTCTGTGGATACTTTAGATATAGCTGCCCAAGGTGTGAATTTCTCTTGTTCCTGTTTACGTTCTGAACCACCTGTCCAGTTGTCAACCTGTTCCTGAGAATTACCAGCATTAACTGTAGCAGTCTCTTTCTGTTGTTGTTCTTCGCTGCCATGCTTAGGGGCTTCTGGGTTGTTGATATGTTCATCTAGCTCACGTATTGCTTTTCTATTGGCATCACGGACCTGTAGCACATATGAACCTGTGTCCACTGCTCCACCTAGTGCTGCACCGAATACACCACCCATCATCAAGTCCATACCGTAATCACGTGCTGTGTAGGTATGGTCTCCCGATAACATAGGGAGAGATTGAATACCAGTCTCGACTATACCTGCTGTCGCATATGCAGAACCTTTCATAACGTTCTCAAACACACGGCCCTGTGTCCACATACGTGTACCTTGTATAGCATTCCCTAGCTGATACATTTTAGTGGCGTGTACGGCTCCTTGAGTCCCTTTAACTACTGGTCCTGCTGGTAAGATTGTGAGTGGGTCAGCAAGTACTGCCAACGCTCCATAAGCTAATTGACAGTACCACGGCATATTGTCTGTGACTGCTTTGTTTTCTACGTCTTGTATTAACTGGTCTCTGAAAACTAACCCAGCCGCCTCCCCGTATTCGTCCACTTCTGCTAGTACCGCACTGTGGAATCTGGGGTCTAGTCCTTTTGTGAACTCTACTTTAGGTATGTCATAGTCTTCTCTATTCTTCCTAGCATAATTTAATTCTAATGTATCTGGTATGTTGGATACTGCATTCATTTGACTAAAGAATATTTGTAAGTTTTCCCAGAAACCCTTTTCCTGTTCTGGTGCTCGCATTACTTCTAGGTGACTGTTACGTACTGCCCTGTTGTATTGCTCTGCCGCTTCTGGTGATGATTGTAGGGCGAATAGTATTGACTCTCTATCCGTCCTTCCCATAGTGTCGGGGTTCATCGGTTGACCCCAACCAGCATTCATAAATCTAAACTGTGCTACCTTTTTAGGGTCTTTGTACAGTTCGTATGTAGCTTGGTCGAACTCTTCCTGAGTTGCATCACCATCTTTGAACTTGTTGTACATTTCCGTAAAGTTTTTATGAGCCGAACTAACACTCGCGTAGTCTTCTTTGTTTAGTGGTTGTTTGAACTCACCATATTGATAAGGACTATTTTTAGCGTAGTACTCTTTATACGCATCATGTAATGCTGGGTCCTTCGACTCACCGAAACGTGTTTCATACGAAGAGTAACCTTGGTCTAGTAATACCAAACCAAGGTCTATGTCTGTATCGTTAATCCTCTTAGTAACATTACTTACGTTTCTACCATGGTGGTCTACTCCGTAGTCATGTGATGTTTTAACATCCCCACTTGATACTATATCTTTTGTGAACTCCGATGCAGCTTCTCCTGCCGCAGTGTTTTTATCTGAATCACGGTGGACTGATTCTGGGGTGTTCACGTTTGCTAGGCGAACACGTCTCCCTTCCTCAGTTTCGAATGTGTCACCATCTATACTATTTGTAACGATAGTCATACTATCTCCTTTATCTGAACTTGAATTGATTTGCTTCTATCTCACTCAACTCTTGTTTAATGAATGTTGCTTCTTTTATTTCAGCACTGAGTTTATTTGAGTTGTCTTGCTGTGTTACCATCTTATCGAATGTCTGTAGTCTTTCGATAGAGACGTACACATCATGTTGAAACTTGTGACTTTTTAACCAAAGTCCACCGTCTGCTGCAACTTCAAATTTAACATCACCTACAATTGCGGGGTTGTCTAGTGTCCTGATTGGCACACCGTTTTCGTCCTCAGTACTACCCATTGCTTGTGTAAACAAACCGACCATTTGATTTATGTCTGGGTCCTGTATTCTATCGAGTAGTTGCGGCAATGTGGTGTTAGATAATTTGCTGTTTATCTTATCGGCATTGTGTATAACCTGTCCACGGTAATTTGCAGATTTGTTTTTCAACGAATCGTATAAGTAGTCTTTAGCTATACCGTGGTCACCTTTACCGTGGTCTATACCCTTTCTGTAGGTTTCCATGTGTCTGCCTACATCAATACCTGTAGGTGCTGAATCTGTATAATCCAATACTAGTCCTGCTACATAGTCACGTTTACTAACTCCGTCACCAGTGATGTCACTCCAATCTGTTGCCCACATATCTTGTGTTCCACGAGCATCTTTGAATGCCTGTATTTCATTGGTTATCATATCAGACGTTTTACCAGATAGTTGTCCTTCCTTGATTATAAGGTACTCGTCATAAGCATTTTCGCCCAACTGTGCTCTAAATTTGGCCTTGTCTTCGTTCTCGAACTGGCTAAACAAATTCATAGCGTTTCTAGCCATCTCGGTTGGTTGGTGATTTTCATCTATCATCTGAGGACCTGTGAACCCATTCACGTAAGCCTGTCCCATGATTTTTACCATACCTGAATCAGCTTGGTCATTTCCCCACGATTGAACTACTTTAGAACCTACTCCGATTGGGTCATTGAATATTTCACGGATTGCTTCGTCCTGTGTGATTTCTTCCTCGCCAACTATACCCGCAACTAGTCGCCTTTCTCGCTCGGCTGCTGCTGCTGTAGCCTATTTAGGGGTTACGTTTGGTAGACTAGCTAACTCACTGGCATCACCCTCTGCTGCTAGATTCTGTGCGTTTATTACTGCTTCTAACCTATTTAGTTTAACAGTCTTTTCTGACGCACTGGTGACAGCCCTATCTACAATACCTTGTAATGCGTTTTTAGCTTTGCTTATATTGAAAGCGTATTTCTCTGTTCCAGAAGTCCTCCCCTCGTGCGCTGTAATCGCATCTCTTGCCTCTGCTATAATTGCCTTAACATCTTCAACACTTTTAGCATTTTTAGCTGCTAGTTGTGCCTCAGACACAGATAGACTAATTTTATAACCAGACTTTACATCGTATTTCTTTATCGCTGTATCTAGTTTGGTTCGTTCTTCTTTGTTTAAATCGTTGAACCAACCGTTAGCATCAGCCATATTGTATACACCGATGTTACCTTCTGCTAGAGATTTTTCTATTGACTCATTCATTAGCCCACGGTACGCAACTTTGCGCATACCCTCTGGCTTACCAACCCCACTAAAGAACTGTTTAGCTCTCTGGGTAAATTCTTGTGCTTCTTCTGGTGATGATATGTTTTTAGATTCTGTTAGAAAGGTGTCAAAAGTACCCTCTATAGACTGTCGTGTTGTTTCTCTTTGTTGTGTTTGGTTGAAACCATAATGCTCTTTTTCTTGTGCGTTAGTTAACTGCTCTGTTGCTTTTGACCAACTATCTATGATTAACCTCTGTGTATCTGGGTCATCAGGGTACTGCTCAAGTTGTTTGTTTAATGCTGTGGCTAACCTAGCTTTATATTGTTCAGATGTTTCTGCTGCACGTTGGGTTATGTTGTTGGCTTCTTCCAAGTACGCTTGTTGCACTTGGTTTTGAACTGCACGTTGTTGTGCTGCGCGGTATTCGATGTTTTCACCAAATACGTATTTCTCCCAACCAGTTCTCTTTTTCTCTGCATCGATACTGTTAATTGCTTTTTCAGTACCTTGTCTAGCTGCTGCGTCTAGTTGCCTATTTGCGTTTATGTTCTCAGCTTTGTTTTTTAGTACTCTTGCGAATGTGTTACCTAACGATGAACCAAGGGCTTTTACTCCTTGGTCTAAATCGCTGGTGGCACGAACATTCTTTGATACTGCTGTTCTTGAACCCTCTTTTACAGAAGGTGCATTAACTAGTCCTGCATTGGCATCACTGGTAGCCGTTCTTACTGGTAATCCGAATTCGGACATTTTTGTACCCCTTGTTATACTTGTAATGTACCTGCATCTGCTGCAAGTGCCTCGCCTGTTTGCAAGTCATCGTAGTTTACTGAGGCACCTAGTTTTGCTAGGTTACCTAGTACAGATGACTCTTGTTGTCTATGCTTACTGTTTAACACAGTCGTTGCATCGAACACACCTGCTTTTAAATGCTCTATTTGTTGGTCATGTGCTTTCTTGCTTGCAGCTAAGGCCATAGACTCATTAGTCTCTGTTTGACCTATAGTTGCATTTACACTTGCACCTGACGCACCAGATAGTGCTGCTGACACTCTTGCTGCTGCTTCTGCTTCGTCCTGTTGTTGTCTTATATTTGTGTTGGATAACACCTTATCTTGGTTAACTGCTGCAATGTTTCTTTCACCCGCAGAACGGGCACGAGCAGCACTTAACTTGTTTGCAAGGTTTCCATAGGCTGCGTTATAGGCAGCCGTAGTTTCCGCTGATTCTACGCCCAATGCTAATGCACCTGCTTGAATACCTTGCTGCATAGCCATAGCATACATACTCATTATATTCTCCTGCTTGTTTTATGATATTGCCCGTTCCACGATATACCACTTATGGTTAATCCTAAGTATCCTTCTGTCCTAAACTCCATCTTAGCTAAGTCTGCATCTTGGGAGTAACTAAATAGTAAGTCTCCTGTGTATGCTTTCTTTTCGCCTATTAGGTTGTTCGTCTGTCCCATAACACGTCCAGTGAATATCTGGTCATCTATTGAAACATAGTCTGAATGTACCCTTGCCACAACTTCGTGGGTGTCTGCTACGTATAAGTTCCATCTTGCTACCCGTAAACGGTCAGTAGTTATTACCCTTTCTTGCTCGTCACGTATGAACGGGCGGGTTGGTATATATCTAGCTGTTACTGGTACGCCCATATATAACTCACATGGAGAGCCATCTGATACAGGTGTATCAAATACAACTTCTCTGGAACTGTCGTTATAGAAACCTATTTTTTCCAATGGGTACAGTGTACCGTCACCCTGTACTATAACTGTGTCTGGTGATAGAGGTGCTGTTGATTCTAACTCAGCTTTTAAACCATCTGGTGAATTCAGTTGCACTAGGTAGTCTAAGAATACTTCGTCAGTATTTCTATTTACACGTGAATATAAGTCTACACTATATATAGATAGTCTACTCAAGTGTCGAGTAATTACCTTTAGGGTGTCACCCACAAATTTCAAATCGACAATGTTTATATCGTCTGGAAACTTCCAAGTACTCCATGAACTCTGTATTCGTTTACCTTGTTCACTAAACTGCTCATATACGAATAGTGTGTTAGTGCCACTGTTGTCCGTCATTACTACAACCATATCAGAGTTAACACTGCCGACTAGTTTGGTTATGTTCCCGTCTAGTAGACCCACTACGTGCTTTGATACGTTTTCACCGAATTCCTGTTCAGTTGCTTTCTTGGTTGTGTAATTAATCAGTCCACCTGACTCACCTTGCTGGATTGCCAGAATAACTGAGTCACCCATATTTACTGGTGGTACAGATGTTTGACAAGTGTAAGATGATACTTTAGGCATACTCACTGTTTGTGGTGTAACTGCCGATGTACCTGAAATCTTAAACTGTCCATTTGGTGATACCAGTAACAAGTCACGGTTGTGCGAGCTTATGTGTTCAATTTCTTCTGTGTCTACAGCGTTTGAACCAATTCCCACTGGGTCGCTGACTAGTAACTTTAATGCCGAGGCCCTGAACCAATTATCGTAGTCATCTGTCTCAGTCATAAAAATCTGACCACCAGCAATAAATACAAGTCTGTTTTGGAAGTGCCCTATATCAAGTATGCGTTTGTCAATAAAGTCTGGTACGGGACACGATGTGTCGTCCCCTGTACGTCTTTCTGACCAATCCCCTACACCTACTACGAACAACTCAGTATCTTCGTCATACGTCACTGTGTGTGGTAATGTGGTGGCATCTAAATCGTATGCCTCATGTGGTGTTCTGGTCTCAGTCCACACACACTCTTCAAGATACTTGGTTGTTATTCCATTATCGTCTGCTGTTCTTTCAGCTTTGAGGTAGTACGTACCTGCCTCTCTTGATGGATTTGGTTTAACTGTTATGGTAGTACCGTGTACAGCAAATAGGGGTAAACCTTCTACATTTTCGATACGCTCATTAAACATCCTACAGCTACGGTCACCTTGACCTGTGGCTACATAAGCCTCTACCCACACATCATCTGTTTTATGGTATATGGCTACAGTCGAACCTAGTGCTATTACTTCATAACGAGAACTCAACGTAATGTTGTTGTTTATAGCTTGTGCAATATTTAAGGCCACGGCTTTAGTAGCTCTTGCCTTATCTGCTCTATCGTAGTCTGGGTTACTTACACCTAAGTCTGGAACGCTGTATGTTACTTCTACTGGTGTCGTACCCGACCCATTAACATAAAAACCAACCGTTACTTTCTCACCATAATTTAATGCTGAAATTATATTTAGGTGAGTTACTTTTACTTCCGTGTCTGTACTGACTCCACGCCTTGCTACTGTGTTTTTATTCAGTATATACGTTGTGTTATCCACACTTTTGAGTACTAGGTCACCACCTGTTAAGTAGCTAGATAATCCCGACGCTTGTTGAATAAGTTCATAATTTTTAAAGCAGAGTACGTCACCTGTGGTTACATTTACAGCCACCGAAAACAGGTTACCATTTCGTCTGTACTCGTGATATTTAAAATCATGTGCTGAATCAATTATAGCGAGGGTCTCTGTAAAGACTAGAGGTGGCCTACGTGTCAGTTTTTGTACTGGGTCCGACCTAAAGTTCTCTTGTACCTCTGCGTGGCCCTCTGCTCTATTTCTAGGGACCAATGTACTAATACCGTGTATCGGTGTCTTAAATGTACCTTCAACTCTCATATGTGTTCCTTAGCTATAGCTGTTTGGTCTTATATTGAAATGCCTTTGATATGGTCTCTGACCTGCTCTAGCTCTTGCGACACGAGAACTTGTGAACACATTTACACGTGCTGAGTCTAAGTCTTCGCTATCTACGTCTATTTTAGATATTCCTGCTAATTGTTGATACTTTTGTTCTTTGTTCACATCTTCAATTTCGTCACTGATAAACTGGGCACATGCTAGGTATGCTGCGTATTCCTGCATACTTGATGGTAAATCTTCCCACTCTAATTGACGGACAGTTTTTATCGCTGTTACAGTTGTACCGATGTTAAATGTTTGGTTGTGTGCGTCATAAACTTTACGACCACGTTTTACATACCGTACATCATCTGATACGAATTTGGTTATTTGGGTTGGTATTGCTACTTCACCGTTACCGTCTGCTTGATAGTCTATGTTGTAGTCCGTATTAAACCACCAACCGCGTTTCTGTACGCTTTTACGTAGTCTGTCTATACATGCCCTAGCGTTAACTATATCTGGATGTGCTACGTTGAGTGTGTTTACTGGACTAGAACCTATCGCACGTAGTAACATGTTTACTACTTCTAATTCTTCCATTGTTAATTTCCTTTGCAAAGAAAACAGATATATGAACGGAATTGTTCATACATCTAAGTGTTAATACCACTTATTAAAGGGCCTCATTGAAGCCCTTTTAAAGTGTTACTATGTAGCTTATGCTACGCTTGATTGAAAGATACCACCAGCCATTTCAGCACGATTAGGAGTAACCGCGAATGATAGGTAAGAATCAATGAACCACTGCATTTCTTTCTTATCGAAGTAAACGTCAGAGGTTAGTGGGATAGTCTCACCAGCTAACAATGCTTTAGGCATTAACAAACATACGACACATTTCTGGTCGTTTGCAGTTACGTCATAAGCGTTACCGTTACCAGCATTTGATAGGAAGTGGGTTACACCAACATCAGCAGCTTTGGGGAAACGGTTAGTTTTCTGGATACGAATACCACAAGATTCTAGTACGTCACCTTTCGCGTAATCACCGTTCACTGAACTGAAATCACGTGAGATAAGTTTATCGTTACGTAGTAGTGCGTAGTACTGCGCTGGGCGCATTAGTAATACAGCTTCACTAACGTCTACATCTTTCTCTTCAATCTTCTGACATAGGTCTTGGATTGCAAGTTCTAACAAGTCTGGGTCAGTCTCGTCATTAGCACCAGCTAATACCTGTACAGTTCCACCTTGGAAACCTTTGGGAGCAGTACGCACGATGTTAGTCGGGGTTTCACCTTCCCAACCACCTAATAGCACACCGTCAGGGTCTTTGTTGGTTACTTGACAGGCTTTGATACCTTGAACCAAGAATGACTCATCGAAGAACTTACCGATTTCTTTACCATGCTCAACGCCAATCTCTTTACGAGTATCGATGTGTGATAAGAACGAATCAAGTACGAACTCGTTGGTACGAGCCAAGACGATTGTATCGACTTTGATTGAGATGTTATCGAAAGTCGGTGAGTGGTCTACTGGACGAATACCACGTGCTACTTTCTGTAATGAGCTAGAACCAATACGGTCGTTGGTAATAGTATCTGTTCCACGTACAGTTTTAAATTTAAAGAACTGACGCATAAATGAATCTTTAAGGATTCTGTGTTCTACTTCACCACCGTACTGTTCGATGTATAACGGGTTAACGTTACCTGAATCAATACCAGCCTGATGACCTGAACGTACTTGGTTATTAGCTACTGCTTGTCCTACAATTGACATATTTTAATTTCCTATTAAGTTTAGTAACCGCGATTTCTTGATTTTAATCTACGGTTGTTCAATGCTGCAATTTCTGGACTAGTGTCGTAGTTGTGACCTTCGTTGAGCAACTTACGTAACTCTCTGTCATACCCTACTTTGTCTAATGGTTTGCCACCATACTCGTTGTTCGCACCGTCTGCTGCCATTAATTCGGCTGGTTGTGATACGAATGAGTCGGACGTTTTAAATTTATTTACTAACGAGTCAATCGCTAATTCGGCTGCTTTACCACCCTGCGCTAAGAGTTTGTTTATCTCTTTACGTTCAGTAGTGTCTAAGTTTTCCTTAGCCCAACCCGCAAGCTCTTTGAAGGTCTCAGCACCAGATTGTTCTGTTACTCCTTCAAAGGCTTTCTCTAACTGATTAAACACTCTTGCATCGGCAGCTTTACCTGCTTCAACGTTTGATTTGTGTAAGTTAGTTAACTTGTCTTTAATTAAACCCGCTACGCCTTCACCGTGTTTTTCTACGAGAGCTTTCATAATCTCGATACTTACTTCACCGTCACCGTCAGTTACAGCCTTGGCTACTTCTGCTGGTACTAATCCAGCTTCTTCTAGGAAAGGTTGAACTTGACTTGCTGCACCTGAATCGAAAGTTTTATCTTTCTTTGGCTGACTAGTTTCATCTAGTTTAGCTGGTTCTGGTGTTGCCTCTGGCTCTGGTGTAGGTTCTGGTGTAGGTTCTGGTGTGGGCTTTGGATTTTCTACGGGGTTACCGTTGTCGTCCAATGCGGGGTTGTTCTGCCAATCATCGTTAGGTGAGGGTGTACCAGCATTCTCGGCTGGTGCATTAACTTCTGTTGTCATTTATTGTGTTCCTGTTGCTTGTGCTTCTTGTTTAGCGACCATACCCGCTGCTTGCGCTTCTTGCTGTGCTCGGAGTTGCTCGTCTTTGGCTACTTGTTCTTCACTCTTTAATAAATCTTTATAGTCAATACCATGACCCGCACCCAACATAGTAATTAATTTACTGTAGTCTATTCGTGCTGCCACTTGTTCAGGTACATCAGATAAAGCTACTAAATCTGCGAAGAATGCTCGCGTCCTGTCTAATTCTGAATTACGAGATAATGATTCTAGTCCAGTTACAATTACTGGTTCTATATCTTTTAATCCATTATCGAATTTACTTATTAACCGTTTGGCTAGAGGTAACTGTAATTCTGTCGCTAATCGTGAGTACACACCACCGTAGGAACTTTCAAGCTCGTGTGCTTGCATTCGTATCTCTTCGGCTGTAACTCTCTCTGCGTCACGTGTTACGGACGTATTAAGTAGGAATGCTGCTGCAATTCTTCGTTCAACCAGATTAAATTGGTTTGTTAAGAAATCTTCGGCCTTGTTTACATTTGCTGCATGTACAAACAAGTCTTCCTCTCTACCGTGTACATAGTCACCACTTGCAGCCTCGTTGATTTTTCTTACATCCGTCATACCAGTTGGGTCTACTAGTACTTTCACATCTGTCATAATAACAGTGTAATCTAGTATTGCCTCAGCTAGTGTTGAGAGTGTATGGAAATCACCTGCGTACATTTCGACTAGTCCAGTACCATAGTCCTTTTTACCTGCAAGTGACCAAGTTAATGTTAACCAAGGTAAATCGTCCTTTTTATAATACCCTACACGTTTATGACAGTAGCATAAATCTTCTAGTTCTTGCCATACTACATATTGGTCTGGTCCGATACGTTCGATTGCTGTGTATATGTTTACATCAGAATCAGCACCTATTTTAGCTTCTGCCGCTAACTGTGCCATTTCGTCACTTAAACCAGTTACGTCTTTAGTTTCTTTGATTATTACTTTAATCATATTACCACGTAAGTCGCGCTGTATTACATAATCTCTCAATGAGTAGTTCTGCATACTGTCGTCTTCGGGCATGTATAGTAGAGTGTTTCCAGTAACTATTAGTTGCGTCACTGCATCAGTCATCACAGTACGAGCATTAATCTTTTCTAATTCTCGCATAGCACCACGCTCACTTTCTGCTAGTGCTTCTTCTAGTTTGGCTGAATTCAATCCCATACTAGCACCTAGAACTTCTGTTTCTTGTTCTTGTGTAAGAGTTAACCTAAAGAATGGTCTTGACGGTTGAAACAGTGCTAACATGATTTTATTAGCTAAGTTGTTCACTGCTTGAGCGCCTACTGATTGGTAGTCGTTCTGCATTTCATCATCTACATTAATATCATTGTCTGGGAATATTGATGGTATCGTCCAACCCGCGTATTTCTCTGACCGTGTTAATACAGTCTCACGCTTATTAGACATAACATTGAATTCACCTTTTAAGTAATAATCACCTGTTAGGTACTTCTCGTTATGAGTTTCTCTGTTCACGTTAAATCCTCACTGTGGATGATTTTACTTTATCGTTTATTTCATCGTCATCTACTTCTAATGAAATTTGACCT
>JAULCB010188472.1:7668-19894 GCA_032358575.1 Dendronotus rufus
ACCTATGGCTCATCATTACTCTTTGGCTGTAATGCAGGCTTCAGGTTGGAGGGAAGTGCTTCCATGGAGTGCAATGCTTATGGAGACTGGAGTGAATCTTTACCTTTCTGCTCTATTTTAAAATGTGAAAACCTGGAAATAAATAATGGGCGCACTCGTTATTCTCCAGATAGCCTATTGGAGGCGGACTTTGGTCGAGAGGAAGGCAAAGCGCACGCAGGCGATGAAGCCGTTGTCCAGTGTAACAACGGGTACACGATCAGTGATGATTCTAAGGTTACGTGTTCTTTAGAAGGTGTTTGGTCATCTCAACCTTCGTGTAACCCAGTCGTATGCTCAGCTCCATTGATTCACGGTGCCCAATTTTCAGCTCCATTTGAAACCTACAATAACAAAATTACAGTTGACTGTGATGAAGGACTTGATTTGATAGGCAATGATGAGCTTGTTTGTGGAGCTGATTCGAATTGGCAGGAAGACTTACCGAGCTGTGAAATATTGGCATGTGGGTCTCCTTCAAAAGTAGAAAATGCTGTTCTCAGGGGAGAAAGCTTTAAACTGGGGGATACTGTGTTTTATGAATGTAAGCCCGGTTATGACTTGGTCGGCAATAATATTTTGACGTGTGGCCCTACCCATGAGTGGCTTGGATCTTACCCTATATGTGTTCAAGTGGATTGTGGACAACCAACACCGATACCTTACGCATACCTCGATGTTGACAACACCAAATTTGGAGGAACTGCCAAAATAGACTGCATACCGGGATATGAGTTGAAAGGAAATGACGTAATCACCTGTGGATCGGATCGTCGGTGGGAAGTCGACCCTTTGAGTGAGTGCGGTCCCCGTAGCTGTGGCAGTCCCCCGAGTATTCCACACGGGTCTGTATTTCCCGACGGCACGACGTTTGGATCCTTGGCCATTTATGCCTGTGATGCCGGTTATGTCTTAGAAGAAGCCAGTACCATGTATTGTGAGGACAGCGGTACGTGGGAATATCAAGTTCCAGTTTGTTCCCCTGTTAGTTGTGGTCTGGCGCCACCTAGTGTAGCTCATGCAAGCATGTCCAAGAACGGCTCCTTCTTCACGGATGTGGCCAGGTACCAGTGTGATGAGGGGTACGCTTTCCGAGATCCAAACATCACTTCTCTTACTTGTGGAGACATGGGGAACTGGAAGGGAGATGATATTCCTTTCTGTACAATTATTGATTGCGGGACTCCACCCGTCTTACAAAATGCATTTTTCGTTTTGTCAAAATTCGACACAACATATTTGAATACGGCATCTTACTCGTGTAATCCAGGCTACACGTCCAATTCAACCACAATTTTGACATGTGGAAAGTCTGGAACATGGGATGGGGATGTAAATCAATGCACAAGGGTGAACTGTTTTGACTATCCCACTTTGCTGACTGGAAAGTATTCTACGTCAAATGGAACTCTTTTTGGAGATGAAGTGTTCTATAGCTGCTCCAGAGGTTACAGGAAGACAGGATCTGATGTCATTACATGTTCTTCCGAAGGTGAATGGACAGATCCTTCTTGCTCTCCTGTAGATTGCTCTGTTCCTCCTTCTATTGAGAATGGACTGTCCCAGTATGGGTTGACATCGTACCAGTCTGAAGTGGAGTATGTTTGTTTTGCAGGATATGTTTTAGCCGGCAACAAAACAATAGAATGTCTAGAGACTGGTCTTTGGTCCTCTACTTTAGGCCTGTGTAAACGTTTGAATTGTCATGACCCTCCCGATGTTGATGATGCTACCGTTGTGTATAATACGACCTTGTTTGGAGCTGAAGCAGAATACTCCTGCGCTGCTGGCTTCACCTCTACTACACGTAGTATGACTTTGTTGTGTGGGGACACTGGCCAATGGACAGGGGTTACACCGCAGTGTGAAATTGTTCATTGTTCTCCACCAAGTGATCTCACAAATGGTTTTGTGAATTACACACAGACAACCTACCTGTCAAGCGTAGTTTATGGCTGCTACCCGGGAAATGAACTGACTGGACAGGAAAAGCTTACTTGCTTAGAAAATGGGACGTGGTCCGGGGAATTTCCACGATGTTCTCCGCTGGATTGCTCTCAACCCGCAGATATTGAACACGGACGAGTCACAGTCTTGGGAACCAGCTTTGGATCTCGTGCTGTCTATTCGTGTTTGGAAGGGTATACCCTAGAGGGAAAAGTCAGCCTTACTTGTAACGAAAAAGGTTCCTGGAACGATACAGCACCGGTGTGTAAAATCATCGACTGTAAAGACCCATCCCAGATCCAGCACGGCATCACTCACTACGATAAAACGACGTTTAATTCATCGGCAAGGTACTCGTGTAAAAAAGGATATAGTCTGATAGGCAGTCAAGGCACGCGATGTGCAGGAGACGGGTCGTGGTCTGTGACTGGCAATGTCGAGTGTACGTTGATAGTGTGTCCTGAGCCCCCTCCTCTAGCCAACGGTGCCCTCGTCAATTACAATACATCCTTCGGCTCTAGAGCGGTGTACAGGTGTCTACCAGACCACAAACCCCAGAAGCTGAGTGTTTTGACTTGCGGTAAACGTGGCGAATGGCTTGGCGAACTTACTCCTTGCACTTTGAAATCGTGTCCGGAGCCAACTTCTTTGAGAAATGGACTCTTCCGTGTCCCTACACCAGCCGTAATAGGGTCGTGGTTAGAATACTACTGTGACAGAGGATACATCTTGATTGGGGAAAGAGAAGTTGTGTGCACACCTGAGGAAAGATGGTCGGATGAACCTCCTTACTGCAAGCCTGTGATATGTCCCTCTTTGACTGCTATACCACACTCAGTCGTGTATCAAGAAGACAAAGCTGGTGTTTTATCTCAGGCGAGATTTGTTTGCCAGGATGGATACGCCATGTTCAACCAAAAGAATCCGGGAGCCACTGAGACTATCTATACGTGTAATGTCTTTGGCCAGTGGGTAGGAGAGGGCTTTGATTGTAGGCCGATTACGTGCCCCTTTTACCCACCCTTGGTACAACACTCCAGCTACCAATTAACCAATGGAAATTCCTTTGGTTCCAAAGTGTTTTATGATTGTGAAACTGGCTACACCATTGATGAAATCTATAACGTCTTTTGTGACAACAATTCCCAATGGAACGTCTTACAGCTTCCTGTCTGTAAAATCGTTTCGTGTGGATTCCCTCCGGCTGTAGAAGGAGCTACCTTTATGGGGGACAGTTTCACTCACGGATCAACGGTAACCTACTCCTGCCACAGGCACCATCGGCTGATCAGCGAACTTGGGAGAAACAGCTTGCAATGTTTATCTGATGGAAGCTGGAGTCAAGTGACTTTCAGATGTGAAGGTAGGAACCATAATTTAGACTATGTTACATAATGTTATTTATGTAGATATAAAATAAATGATCAATGAATTGTTAAGGGCTCCAGTCTTTGAAGAAATACATTATTAGATTCTTATAAATGGTATTTTGTAGAATTTCACAATCTCTATGAAGTTGACATCAGGGTTGATCAGGTTTCATTATCTTACGCAAATATTCAACTCAAGGTAGCTAGGCATATCAATATTTCTTGAAAGTTATATTTTGCACAACAAACAGTTAGTCGTGCCACCTCTTATTGAATTAGTGTTCAATTTGAATATTAAAACAAACATTTGGTTTTGATACAGCCAAACCTTCCATGATGGAGACCTGTATAACACAGAAACAAAAATTTGTATCCAAGTAAGACGGAATATGTTCATAGTACTGGTGGTCAATAACGGCTTAACGTTATTGATAGAAATAGATACACGAGTTTTCTGTCATGTTTTGAATGTAAAACCAAGACAAATAACAGAATGATCAAGGACACTCTTTTTTTTACTCATTCCATTTTCATTTTGCCTATCAATTTGCATTATGCATCATATGCTTTCGGGGAATAAAGACCTGTTGAAGACGGAAATCTCTCTAAAATGCCGCTACTACTACTATACGATTCTGTATTGTCTTTAATAGCATTTATCTGAAGGGATTTAATAAAGGAACGGATACAATCTGATATAGTAACATAATGCAATCACCTTTGCAAACATTGACGTTGATGAATGTTTGGGTTCTTGTTTTCTTGCCCAGTCGTCTTCTGCTCCTTGCTGTCCATCCCTGAGAATGGTCTGCTCCTCAATGAACTTGAAGCTGGTTTCGTCGCTGGATCTGTTGTAGAGTTTGCCTGCAATGACGGGTTTACTCTATTTGGAGCCAAATCCCTCGAATGTTTAGAATCAGGAGAGTGGAACCTTCCTTCACCTGTGTGCCAAAAAGTCATTGGTGAGAATTATTTTTGAAAATCTCTAGGTCTGCAGTGTGACCAACCTTGGGTCAAAATATCCTTATAACACATACTAATCATTATGAGATCTTATCGATTGTGGACTGCCTTGTTATTCATAGAACTTATAATATCACTTGTGGACTGCCTTGTTATTCATAGAACTTATATCACTTGTGGACTGCCTTGTTATTCATAGAACTTATATCACTTGTAGGTATATTGTTTTTGCATTTCATAGGACTATTATTTCTATAAGTAGCCTACCCGCTATTGCGATTACTATTATAATAAGATGATTTAAAGTTATCTAAAAGTTATTTGCAAACTTTGTTACTTCCAAAACCCGTAATTGTTCTTTTATTTGGAATCATCTGTTTAAAAAAAAAGATATTATCTTCCTCTGATGGCTATTTCAGGAGTATGTGAAGAAGGTACTAATGTGAAAGAGGCTCTCCCACCCCCACCCGGAAAGTTCCCAGGAGACGAGATTCGTATTGAATGTAAGGCTGGCTATACGGGTCACGGCGACATGAGCTCACGATGTCAAGATGACGGCTCCTGGCCGGAACCCTCAGGGGGATGTCGACGTGAGTCTTTTTGGAATTCGTTTATCGTACCATACCAAATCGGGCACGGTTCGCTGATCACCTGCTCGTCGTTTCTTGATCCAAAGTATTTCCTATCTCTTGTATTTTGTCAAAGGTGGTTATTGGGGCATCTACCCCCTTCCCCGTTTAAGACTGAGCATGGAGCTGGGTGCCGACTTCGTGGAAGCGGTATAAGGCAAAGGATAACGAAACAAAACAAAGAACCATACCAAATAAGGCATGTTGAAATGCTAAATAAAGGAAAAATTGCATTCTTCCCGCTAAGCTGATGTTAATGCAGTAGTGCTGTTTTTTAGAACATGTTGCTGGACCTTGATATTTGGTTTATTCTTATCAGTAATCATATTAGTACGCCACTTAATAAAGTTTCACTTTTTTATGACAGATTGATGATTTTTTTACAAAACTACCTAGGCCTAATGTTTTAAACATGTTTTAGATTCATTTGCAATATGTTTGTTGTGTCCGACTAGCTCTTTGACTCTTACGATGTAAAGAAAACATTTAAAGAAGACATTTTGTACAGTTTTGACTGCTAGATTTTTCACTATTTCATACACTATGTTGTTTATTATTTGCAAATGACGATTAAATTCACATACTATTTGAAGTAAGATTTGTCTATTTGCAAATTATTAAACTTTATGTCAATAATTGATTTGAAATTTGACAATTCATTTTACACTAGGTGTTTCCTGTGGAAGACCCACGGTGCAAGACAAAAGAAGGGTGCGAGTATTTGGACGCCACTTCCTGTATGGTGACAAGGTTAGGTATATGTGTCGTTATGGATTTTCACCCGCACACACCCCTCCCATGTTGCACTGTTTGCCATCGGGAGAGTGGGACAAAGAGGCTTCTTGTGATGGTAAGTACTTTTACTACTATTAAACTCTAATACAACAGCCAGGTATAGGCACAATCCGACTCCCTTCATGTCAAATCACTTGGCTAGTTGTCACTTCCTTTTTTAAACATCGACTAAAACAAATTTATCAGACTATATAATGGGGCTTTTCTTGTGTATTTGATCCCATGTTTCTATCCCAGATATTCTTGTATATTTGATCCCATGTTTCTATCCCAGATATTTTTGTAGATTTGATCCCATGTTTCTATCCCAGATATTCTTGTATATTTGATCCCATGTTTCTATCCCAGATATTCTTGTAGATTTGATCCCATGTTTCTATCCCAGATATTCTTGTAGATTTGATCCCATGTTTCTATCCCAGATATTCTTGTAGATTTGATAAATACAATTTGTTAAAAAAATTTTGAACCTTGTCTGTTTAAAAAATAAGAAAAATGCCTTTGTATCTGCCAGCCCAATGCAAGCAGTCTTGCCTGAATGGAGGGCGCTGTCTCGGCCTCAACCGATGTAAATGTATGCATGGGTGGGCTGGATTCAAGTGTCAGCAAGGTACGTCTGCAATTTGTTACCATTCAGGACAGTCTGCATAACTCCATGAGCATTAAAATAATTCAAGATAAGAGTACATATATAGCCAAATAATTCAAAACTGAAATTGCATATAATCTGATAACCTGAGGATGACCCCAATTCCATCTACCCATCACAATGCACCTCTAGTCGTTATTACAATGGCAATAGTGACCGTCCTTTGTTTCGTTTACATGTTCTATGATCCTAGATTCCAATAAAGAAGGAAAACACTCATAATGAGTAATATAAAAACATCACAACTTGATATTATTATAGATATAAGCACTCAGCTTTTTAATCAATATTTCTATATCTTAGTCTAAAACATGTATTCTCGAAAAGTAACATCATCTACAAACGAGTGCAAATGAGAGCAAATGAGAGCAAATGAGAACAAATGAGAGCAAATGAGAGCAAATGAGAACAAATGAGAGCAAATGAGAACAAATGAGAACAAATGAGAACAAATGAGAGCAAATGAGAGCAAATGAGAGCAAATGAGAGCATTGCTTCTTGTCGAGTTATTATACTGTTGTAATAGTAATTGACGACATCATTTCATTTTACAGCCATCTGCATCTTTCCATGTCTAAATGGAGGTCATTGTATTGGTCCATACAAATGCCAATGTCCTGAAGGCTATCTAGGATCTCGCTGCCAGAGAGGTGGGTAGGACAAGAAAAGAACAACAAAGATATAATCTTTGACTCTTAGTCTGTCCACAATACTAAATAATTCATGAAATTCATTATCATTATCATTATCATATCAAAGTTACAAGTAAATATCATATTCCATCTAGGACTTGAACCCATCGAGCAAAAAGAAGTTTTAAAAACTCAGAAGACCTAAATAACCCGGGTTCGAGTCCCAGTTTGGCATTTCGTATTTTTCCTTGGGCAATAAATGTAACTCCTATTGCCGATCTTGTGGTGCTTCTTTGTGCCTGACATATGGGTTCTTCCGGTCTTTATGACAATGAGCCCTTTGGGACAATAAACGCACATTCTGTTATCTATTTATTGTATTGATCTATTTATTATCTATGGCTTATCTATATTTATTATATATGGCTTATCTATATTTATTATATATGGCTTATCTATATTTATTATATATGGCTTATCTATATTTATTATATGGCTTATCTATATTTATTTTATATGGCTTATCTATATTTATTATTATGGCTTATCTATATTTATTTTATATGGCTTATCTATATTTATTATATAGGGCTTATCTATATTTATTTTATATGGCTTATCTATATTTATTATATAGGGCTTATCTATATTTATTATATGGCTTATCTATATTTATTTTATGGCTTATCTATATTTATTATATATGGCTTATCTATATTTATTATATGGCTTATCTATTTATTATATGGCTTATCTATTGATTTATTTATCTATTTATTTTATGGCTTATCTATTTATTATATGGCTTATCTATTTATGTATTGATCTATTTATTTTATGGCTTATCTATTTATAAGAGATGACTTTACACCTTAATCATTGATTTCCAATGATTCTAGCAAAACAGATCCTGCTATATTTCATTATATGGCTTATCTATTGATTTATTGATCTATTTATTTTCTGGCTTATCTATTTAGTATATGACTTATCTATTGATTTATTGATCTATTTATTTTATGGCTTATCTATTTATTATATGGCTTATCTATTGATTTATTGATCTATTTATTTTATGGCTTACCTATTTATTATATGGCTTATCTATTGATTTATTGATCTATTTATCTATTTATTTATTTATCTATTTTTTCGACTGCTTCCAGCTACTTGTCCCAGAGGTTGCAAGAATGGGGGTCGATGTCTGAGGCGTGGAAAATGCCAGTGTCTGTCTGGATTCTCTGGACCCGCTTGTGAGGACAGAATTGTGTCGGCAATGTATGGCAGACGGGATAGGAGAAGATACTACGGGGGAAACAGGGTAAACTATCCGTCTTATTCTTTACGATATTAATTTACTCATTCTCTAATGAAATTCAATGTTTACAATATAACATCTAACAGTCTAAACTGATAACAATGTCTTTCCTTGAAATAAATGATTTATATTTTTATCTTTACATATAAGAGACATAACATTGAATTCCTTTGGCAGTAAAGATTTTAACCCATGAAATCTGTTGTGCCATCAATGCAGTCTTCTGAGAGGAAAATGATACAGAGAATGATACAGAGAATGATACAGAGAATGATACAGAGAATGATACCCAGACTATAAACCCATCACCACCTTTTAAAGTAGATCATCTCCTGTTTACCTTTTTCTTTTTCAATCCACAGGCATATGATGCTCGACGAAAATAAGAGATGACTTTACACCTTAATCATTAATTTCCAATGATTCTAGCAAAACAGATCCTGCGATATTTCATAGTCTATACGATGAATTAAAGTCAACATCATAATCGCAATAAGCTATAATGTTTCAATTTGAAAAATCTTGCTATTTATTTAATGAATAATCAATTGGGTGTTTTTTCAATCATATCACACATTCTATTTTCAATGGTATGCTATGAAACGTTGATGGTTTCATCCCATTCTATTTTCAATGGTATGCTATGAAACGTTGATGGTTTCATCCATATTTTGTAGTACATGTATTTGACCCACAACTGAAAGTAGTTGTTAGCCCTTCAAAATATATTATCACTACTTCTGATTTGCTCACACAACTCAAATACTACTATTTATGTTGAAACAGTTTGCTCTTCAAACTTCCTTCAATTAGGTATTATGATTTAAGGCCAAATATTTACATCCTTGGCCAAATTGGAACAGTACCAAAAACTGCGCATTCAGCAATATTTGGTTCAAATTGGATGTAGAGGATGGGATCAAAAACAAAGTGTGTGTCTTTGCACAAGGTGTTCAACACAAACTTACTCACTTGACTTGGGGGTGTGAAGGAGTTGGAGTACCTTTGGACAAAGGTTGATACTGTGTTCCTGTAGGCTACCTATTTGCATTTTATTATAACAATTACTGCATCTTTTTTGAATATTCTTCACAAGAATTTTGTTAAAAGTTTGCCTGAAGCGAAGTATTTCTGATATAAATGAGATTGCATTGGGACCAGCAAATGTTACTATTGGTTTGTTGTAAGATAATGATATTATTTTTTATAGCAACAGTGTTTGTTGTTTTTGTACATACCTATGACAATTTCACTTTTTCCTTTTAATGCATAACTATAGTCTTTTTGTATATTGCTCGGAGGTGCCATTGTGACTTTTTCATAAGCACTACATTTTGTATTGTATGGTTCATGAAATTTATATTTTTGAATATGAGAAAGCGTAGTTATTTTCACACATCATTTCCTAAAGATGAATATTTCCCACTCATTACACCGGCAGAAGATTGATTTTATAGTGAAAATTTACTAATTGTTCGACTTTCATCTATCAACAAAATATTTGTCCCTGTTTTCTTTTTTTAACAATTATTTTTCCTTTCTCGTTGCAAATTAAAAATCAGATAGATAAAAGATTCAAAGATACTGAGACGCTTTATAAGATAGTGAAGACAAATCTTTTCATCATGTTGGAATTGTTGAAAGTGTAAAGAATATACAATACTTTAGATTTTCAAGAGGTTTCTTTTTTGAATTCTTAAGCAAAAAGTGACATGTTTTTGTATCCTTTGTGAGCATGTAGAAAGTGAATACATAGACTACACCTTTTTGGTTTGGGGATTCCAGACGGACCAAAAAATAAATGTTTATAATAAAAGTTTCTGGTTTGACACGATCAAACGGTAAGTTTGAATGTTTTTCACACAGATGATAGATGCATCCGATTGTTTTCACCTGTACAATACGAATACGTATGTAGGATTCTCTCCACCTGTTGAATTTGTTCACCATTTTATCTTTCTGTTTCTGTTATTTTCTTATACAGTTAATTATGAAATCTTATTTTCAATAAACTGTTTAAAAAATGCAATGCAGAGTTTCCCTTTAACTTTCTTGATACAATTTGAATGAAGAACAAGGACACATATAATAAAATGGAACGCAATATCATTCTTATAATATCTTTAATTGTATTACAAAATCCGGAGGGGGAAGGGGGAGATGTGGGTGTGTTGTTTGGCTTACTTGCTAGCAGTTGAATGAAACAGAAACCCGTTTCAAAGCGGTTTCAACAAATTTGCTTCTTATCCAATTAATCAACCAGATAAGTTCATGTCGTCTAAATAAGCGTAATTCAAATGATATTCATAATGACAATTCGTATGCGTAAGTAGGCGTATCATGCCCTTGCTGAAACAATATCAGGTCCAGATACGTAATGTATTTTAAAGTTTATTAAGTACAGTAAGTCCTTCTGGAGCCGTTATGTTCTTCGGGCTGGAGTTTATCGTCATGATGCTCAGTTTGGCCTACGTAATTTCTTTCACCTTTGAGAAAATCGCAAAAAACAAAACTTTTTGCAATGTGTTATAATATAGCATGCCTCTCGGCCAATGCGAAAAGGTTCATTATTACAATTATTGCTCGTCACTTTTGATTAATTTTCAAATTGTTAGATTGTGACTGGGCATGTGACTGACATGTGACAAAAAGTTAGTACCGTACTATTATCGCGGTGTCCGTATTGGACATGGGACAGAAGTCACGGCACGGGTAGGACGCTAGTCTAGTGCAGATTTCTTCTCTACACACTAGTGCAAGTCAGTACCCATTTCTACAACAAGAAATTGTGTAAATAAATAGTCTTTTCTAATAACTTTACGTCGAACATTGCCAGGACTCCAGTGACCACCGGGCGGATACGCTGACTGTTCGGCTACCAACGCCCCAGAGCTTTTAACCCGAATGATGAATGGTTTGATAGATTTGAAATTGTGAATCTAATTCTTATACGAGCGAGGTTTTACAAAATGGTGAAACCATAAGGGATAAGGAAGACATTAGGCATAGTTTGCATTTTCTTTTTCAACATTAAAAAAAAGAACTTTGGCTGTCTTCTCAATAGCAACTTTTTCATCGAGCCCGCTGTCAATTCACAAGATCATTGGTTGAAAACTGAAATAGCTGCGGATTATAAAGAGTTTATGCTTTCTAGAGACTTCTTAGAATTATTAATTCTTTTAACGATATATTATATATACTAACATCAGTTTGAACAAAGATCAATTAATTTCTCAAGGTTGGTTAAGTTGCATGACTTGGTAACATTTTAAAGCAAATAATGAAAGAATCTGACCAGAGAAGTAAAGGCACCATGGAAGAGAGTACACCTCTCCTTTAAGAATTTTACAGGCAGTGTGAAAAAAGTATAGAAAGAAATTATATAGAATAGCAAAATATAGAAATTTGTCTTTTCGAAATCGTCTTCTATGTTGTATTTGTTTTATCCAAGAAAAAGAGATGCTTTGGAGTCAGATGAAGGAAAGAATTGAAATGATATCTGACATAAGTACCTATTGAATAATAATCCAGAACATTTATCAATCAAAACATGTACATCGTTTACAAATAGTCGATCCGTTGTGTAAATTCCTTTGGTTGCATCCATTATTCACGGCTCCCTGATTGTCAAGAATGTCATATATTATTGTACCATTCATTTTAAGCATTTTGTTCTTTATTCTTCCACCGTAATACTTTATGGAAATAATTGGTACTGGTACCGTTAGTGGTACCGTTACTGGTACTGTTACTGGCACTGGCACTGGCACTGGCACTGTTACTGTTAATCGGTCTACGTTTTTTCTGATCCTTGCGTATTTTGAGAATACCCAATAGTCTGCTGGACAGTGTGCTGGGCTCGATCTTGTGGCAATTGTTGTTCT
>JAULCB010188473.1:0-15917 GCA_032358575.1 Dendronotus rufus
TGTGTGTGTGTGTGTGTGTGTGTGTGTGTGTGTGTGTGTGTGTGTGTGTGTGTGTGTGTGTGTGTGTGTGTGCAGGATCAAGTACCATGGAGTGAGTCCTTGTAAAAGATCCTCTACATGAATATCTTCATTCCACCCACTAGGTTCAGACATAGAGTCGAGGAGCAGCTCGCACCTGCTGAGTGTTGAGGAATTGCAGCAGACAAGCGTCCTATCCAGAAAGTGGCTGCCGTCACTGTGTCTCCTTTACACTATGGATTGTCTCCTTGGCACTATGGACAAAATGGGACAAACCGTCGGTAGCATGCCGATTGCTGTATAAAACAAGATAACTGCGGTAAGTTCTAATCAGGAACAAAATGCTACAGGGTTGTCTTTCTTAGACCGTAACTTTTTATTTTTATTTCGACGAGATTTCTGATTGAATACGTACCTACAATTTGTTTAATGTTTGTTAGTATTTACTTGTGTTTAATTTTATGCATATATATAATATTATGTTTATTTTTGTGTTTGTTTTTCTGTGTGTTTTGCTTTTGTAGGTAATATGGTCTTGTGTTTGTATGTTTTTTGTTGTTGTTCTTGTGCGAATTTCTTTCTTGTGTGTGTGTGCGTGTGTGGGTGCGTTTGTGCGCGTGTGTGTGTGTGTGCGCGCGCGCGCGCGCATGTGTGTGTGTGTGTGTGTGCGTGTTTTCGCGGTTGTTTAAGTCCATCTGTGTTTGTTTTTGTTTTTGTTTGTTTTTATGTTTGTTCATTTTTGTGTGTTATTAAGTGTGTTTGTTTTTGTGTGCTTGTTTTTTGTGTGTTGTCGCGTGTTTGTTTTTGTTTTTGTGAGAGTATATTTTGTATGTGTTTGTTTATGTGTCTGTTTATGTGTGTGTGGGATTGTTTGTGTGTGTAGGTGATTAATTTTATGGAGGTGGGGTGTTGTATATGTGTGTATTCCTTGTGTGTTTGTGTTTGTGTTGTGTCTGGTTGCTATTGTGTCAGAAATGTGTGTGTATGTGTGTGTGCATGTGCGTGCTCGTTTGTGTGTGCGTCATTGGTTTTATGTGTGTGTTAATTTCCGTTTTTGTTCGTTTTTGTGTATGTTTGCTCGTGTGTGTGTGTTTTTTTTTTTCATTTTGACGGTATGTTTTTGTGCGTGATTTTTTCAGTTTTGTTTGTTTTCGTGAGCCATCGTGTGTATGCATATTTATGTGTCTACCTATTTGTTTCAATGTTGTCTGTTTGTTTTTGTGTGTGTTTGCTTGAGTGGGCTTTTTCTATTTTGTGTTTGTTCGTTTTTGTGCGTTATTGGGTGTGTTCGGTTGTTGTTCTTTTGTGGTCGTGTGTTTGTTTTTGTTTTTGTGGGGGTATAATGTGTGCATTTGTTTGTGTCTGCGTGTCTGATTATATGAATATACGGTAGGCCTATGTGTTTTCATCCGTCCGCTTCCAATCGCTGTTTTTCTTGTCAAAGTCATCATTCTCGTCCTCCTTTTCTGTGTTGAGGTATAGTTAGATTTGTCTTTTTTTGCTTGCGTTAGTGTTCACCAACATCTGGTTGGAGAAACGGGACAAATGGGTCTGCAAACGTAATCGTTTCTTTCGACGCTGCCTAGCTGTTCTAAAAATAGAAAGGGGAAACGGGTTTTCGATCCGTGAGTATAAGTACCACATTATTATGAATCGATACTTCTTTTTTCCTCTTAAATCGTTTGGTATTGCTGCTTCAACCATGTCATTAAATGAATAGTCGACTCTTTGTTTGTTTCTCCTCAGTCAGGAAGACTTGGATGATGGGTCATCAGTAAATCAACACAACTTTACCTATTATTTATTAGACTAATTGTGATTTTATCGCCTTACACTTGTTTGTACTTTTTAACACGAGGACCATGATATAAGTTGCTTATTGACAATGTCTGTCAATCGAGGAAGAAGGAAGTACAAGATTGTCATTCTAGGAGATGGAGGTGTAGGGAAAAGTGGTAAGTTAGCCAAACAATGGAGACTTCAAGAAAGTTGAAGGCCAAAAAGGAAACAAACATTCATAGATAACATGCAGATAATATTGGTATGATGCAGTATTTTGTACTATCCTTACAGTTTTCTTTTGTTTTGGAGTAGGTAACAGTGTTAGGTATTCCAATTAACGACTTAAACTTTAGAGAAGTTTGCAAGATAAATGGAATGTTTAGTTTTTGTTTGTTTTAGGGCTCTTTAGAATAGGATCATGGATCAATTGAAATTAGGCACTTTTCCTATTACCAAAATTGTCTTCTGGAAATAAACTTGCAGTGTTGAAACAGTAAAAATATGCATGCTTAAGCCTGATCTAAATAACCTTGTTTTACATTGGATTATGTGGAAGTGTTTTACTTTTTATCCTATTCATAGTAGGAAATAAAGTACTGAACAAGTTCCTTTTCATTGCATCAATAAGTTGATAAATCCCTGCCACTCTATTTTATGATAATAAGTGCCATGGTTGCTTGTTACAGAAGCTGTACTGTGGTGTGAAAGAAAAAACTAGAGTCGATAGTCTCCAAACATAGTTATAAGCGGGGAAATTATAGGAACACATTCTCTTAGCTTGTGCCCCACTCTATTTATAAACTCAAAAATATCCCACCTTTCTGTCCACAACTATTATTGTGTGTGTGTGTTGTTTTTTTCATTCTCTGAACTTACAGCTTTATTACTGCACATATATCACTCTCATCTTTATCTCTCAAATCTCTGCCCCCAGTTAAGATTTTATCTCACTACGTCTTTTTATTCTTATCAATTTAATTTAAGTGCATATAGCGACGAGCAGGTAAAATAATGTGAGGGATGTCACAACACAACATGATGTGAATTTAATTAGTGTGTAGCTGCTCATTAATCCACAGTGATCGGGTGTGAAGTTGAATTGGTTTTTCATTATAAAGACAGTATTTTTAGGAAGCACTCTTAGTGTTCTATTCAATTATGAGCTGTAATGTTACATAATTTTCTTCTTCATTTTTTTCTTCTTTGAGCACTATTGTGGTCTCAAGGTAGCTAATTTGTCGGTCGCACGTATGTCCGCGGTTTGAATCCCATATGAGGCGAGTTTTTATGGCTTGACTTTGCTGTGTGAGTTCAAATTCTATTCTATCGGAGTTGGACTGTAATTTGATGTCGCGCTTTTGATATAATATGACTTTTCCATAGATTGTAAAACTTTTTTTAAACCTGATTTCATTCAATTGACTTGGTGAGTGCTTATTTGGAAAAGAACACAGTAACTACTATCATGCAAATTGTGGTGTATTGCCAAGATAATCTCACTGCTTTGATGAGGAAAAGTCCAATTTTATGACACTCTTTCTTGATTGTGTTTTTATTTTCAGCTCTTGTCATTCAGTTTGTTTACCATAGATTTCAAGAATACCATGATCCGACCATTGGTAAGTTTTTGAAATTATTTTGTGCATAATGACGATAATGATAACAACAAAAATTCATATAAGATTGTTGTTCTCAAATGTGAAACAATGTGATCTATTAATACAAAATTAAGCTAATCATAATGTTTATATATATAATATACATTCCAAACAATATTACATCACCTCAATATAAACGTTTAAACAATATTGTCATTTTTGGTAAATCTTTCTAAAAGACCAAAATAACCAGTGTGTCAGCTGGCTGCAACAAAGGCAATAGGAATACATTTTCCTGCCTGAGGAAGAAACAAAATACCAAAGGACACTCCTTTATCAATGCAATTCATAAACCACTCGGACAACAGCACTTCCTTGAGATTTATACCTAGTTTTAGTTTCTTTCACGATGATGATCATTCTATTTCATTTAACCTATTTGTTTAACTGTTTCAGTTTGTTTTTTTATGTGCTACGTAGATAAATTCTTCGCTTGATTAACCACATACTTTGGTGTGCAAAGATACGAGTTTGAAAATACATTTAATGTCCTTTTAGATGATGAGGTAACAGTATCCCCGTTCTATTTATAATTCTAAAATGTCGCAGATTTCTGACCATTACTATTGACCCATTTATGATATTGACACCTGTGTTTATTTTGACACACAACAATCCTCACTCACTCAAACACACAGTAAGCGTATCACCATTCAATGACTGCACAGTATCCATTCTCCTACAAGGCTAAGTACTGAGTTTCAGTTTCAGACCAGAGCGATGAAGTGCATTTTATTGGGATGCAGTAGGGACAACAATAGTGAAAACAATTTTTGTTATAATCATGTACCTATTTGGCTATATATCTATACGACAAATTGTGTTAAATGTGGACTTCAAATTCATTTCTATAAAATATCACTAGTTTTGCTCTTAAAGAATAAGCATTTTCATGATATATATCTATTCTAGTAGTATGTATATTCCAAACAATGTTGCCTCATTTGTCTTTCTAATAGAGGATTCCTTTGAGCAGCAGTGCCGTATTGATGATGAGCCAGCACACCTGGACATTTTGGATACAGCAGGCCAGGTAAGTTTCAATTGAATAAATGAGTTAAGGCAAGGGCAGCGTTAGGATTGGATAAAACTGTTCACCCTCAGGCCTTGGATACAATGAGATTCAGGTTACGGCTACTTCGGTTGGATGTTCTCTGTGGACATTGATCAGTTGGATGTCAAGGTTGTCAAGTGAAATTGACTACTACTTTTGTCATTCCATTTTTTTTTCTTTTCTGAAAAATCATTATTGTCATGTCATTCTGTTGTATTTCAGACTGAATTTACTGCCATGAGAGAGCAGTACATGAGGAATGGAGAGGGTTTTATCCTTTGCTTTTCCATAACGGATCGTAGAAGCTTTGAAGAGCTGCTAACCTATAGGAAGCTTATCAACCGAGTCCGAGCATGTGATGACATTCCCATCATCATTGCTGGCAACAAATGTGATTTAGAACAGAAGAGAATGGTTAGTATACCAATATTGATGATTATGAGTTTGGGGTGCTTTTCAAATCATGTTGTCCTTGAACACATAAAAATAATTTTGGATGTGTGCTTGGTGCGTTAGTATGATGTTCGTGATATTCTATGTTGTCTATGTACTGTACTTGGTTTATTATATATTTGGAAATGTTTGATATTTTAATTGATGTCAATATTGTTCCATGATATACATATTGACTTAGTTTGTTTTTGTTTTCAATCTACTTCTGTTTCTTATCTTTTAACTGATACTATCAACTTACTTTTTCCAATGCTGATATAAGCCTTGGTGGTTGAAGTGCTGTAAAACAAACAAACAAGTAGAACATAAATTTTCGATTTGAATTGCCCGTTTGAATTACAACAATGTTTAGATAAGGTTTGATTTTAGATTAGCATGATTGCTACTTAAACTTTGCAGTCATTTAAAAAACAGGCTCTGTCACACATCGCCTCTTCAGTGGACTCCGTTACGGTAAATTCCAAGGGACACAAATAAGAAAGTAATTTAACTGAAAAAAATCGAGTTTAATGATTACTGAATTATTTCCCTTTGTTAAAGAATGAAGAAAATGTAATCATCTTACTTTCCGCAACAATACAGCTGTTCGATGTCAAGTATCGTCTTTTGTTTGTGTTTGTCTGGGACTAATAAGAAAGTTGAAAATGCTTAAAAGAGTTAAAATGGGGAATGGGGCATTACATCTCATTCTGTGACTAATTCAAATTAGCCAATCATGATTTAGCAACCAGGTGTTGCAGTAGTAGTTAAGTGGTTTGTGTTCTGCTTATATGAATCAAAAAGTCATGGGTTCAGGACGTGACTGATAGCAAGAGGCATTTTTCTGATGTCTAGTGAGCAGTGATCCCAGTGATGGTAATATCATTGCAATGCCTGGCTTCTTGGGTAGTGAAGTAGGAACACTGGCCTTCTCTAAAGGGGTGAATAATAGAAGGTCTTGTGTTTACATTTGGCATGTTAAAGATCCCACGGCTGGTCAAAATTTGCGGCTGCTGTCCTGGCAAAATTCAAATATTCCCAATTGGCCGTTTGAATGGTAAATGACACAGTGGGGCGTTCACTCTCTCTTTTATCAACATTTTGTTATCCAAAGAAATTTCAGCACGGAAGCTGGACCCTACACTTTGGTGAGATGTAAAGGGAAATAGATAAGAAAAGCTTTAGCAACCAAATGGGACTGGCTATTTAAACTTAAACAGTGAGTCAGAGACAATGTTGCTTGCTCAGTGTTTGGGTTAATATTGTTAGGCCTAATCATATAGTGGAAACAAAAGGCTTGCAACTAGATTAATAATAACAAACAGTCTATGCCCCCTTTTCCTTGGTCAAAAACAAAAAAATTATTCCATTTTCATTATTCCCATAGGTGAAATATGAAGAGGGACTCGCCATGGCACGACAACTAGGCTGTCGCTATTATGAAACGTCTGCTTATTTGAGAAAATGTATTGATGATGTCTTCCACGGAATTGTTCGAGAGATCAAAGAGAAAGAGAAAGAACGACTGGAACAGGAACAGCAGCCAAAGAAAAAGGCTGGAAGAGTAAAGAAATTGTTATCCAATTTGCAACCCAAACATTTGTTTAGACGTTCCTCAAAAAGTGACTCTTAAACAATGGAAAGGACCATAATATATTGTCTTTACTGTGCTATGCCTTATATCAATGCAATTTTTTTCCATCTCAAAGACATATCTATTTGTACATTGTGTCTTTTTTAGATTTAGAAAAAACTCTATTTTGATAAATCTATTTTAATCATTTAAATCATTTGAATGACTGGTGCAGAGACGGAAGAAGATTGATATATGGTGTTGACAATTGGGACTTAAGTGACTGATTTTTTTATGAGACAATCATTGAAGTACTCATATGTTTCCTAACACCATTATAACTTGTGATGTGTTGATAAGGGAGGAGGTAGGTCTTCCATGGAAGCTGTTTATCACAGTTCAATTTTTCATAAGTATTTTATGAAACGAATATTATTTTTGTAGTCCTGTTTATAGAGTTCATTGTGATAGATAATGATAATACTTAGAGGGTGCATGTAATATTGCTGAATAGATATATTTTGCTTCCCATCAATAATATTATTATAGATTAGTCTTATCTTAACCATACAGAAATTTGATGTATACCTACGGTAGGTTGTGCTTATATTTATTTCAAATTCAAACCTTAAAAATTACAGTTGTAATTATTATTCTTGTATTCACTTTAATTTGCCTTATGATGAAGCATGTACATAGCCTTGAGTATTTATGGATTGAAGTACTTGATTGAGTATCAAACAGATTTCATGGGAGATTTTAAATATAAAAATATATTTATATCTTTATTTTGCTTGAGGAGATAAATGGCTTTTTGATGACTTAAAAACAGTGGTTTTTAAACGATCTGTTTTCAGAAATATATTCAATATATATAATATTCAGAGAAAGACTGTTGTCAGAATATTTATGTACAAAATAAAATTTTATTTTGTATGCGATTGGTGCAAATAGTTGATATCATAAAATCTAATTCACTGCCTTTATTGATTAGATGCGACATCAACAGAAATGCAGAACTAGACTATATTTTTGATGCCATTGTTTAAAATGAAGAGCCTCTTTTCTCAGCTTTTCATTCTATTTCAAATCCCTCTTGGAGATATTTCAAATTTAGATGTGTTAGTGTTTGCGCTTGTCTCCACAGTTTCTTTTAAGCAGAAGTTCAGTTCTCTGGAAGATGAAGACTAAAAGACACTTCCTTTTCATACATGTAGATCTTATTGTTGTTATTGTTCATGTCATATTCTAATGATCTGTCACCCTTACAGATAAGTTACATTTCCAGCTTGTATGATAAAGAAGGGATCTTGAACTACTACTACTGATAGTGATAGCCTTTGGTGTATCATAAGACCGGAATACTTTCAGTTTTTCAGATGAATTTATAGTAAGCGTGTATTCTTCAAATCTTTTCTCTTGTTTCGGCTAATTCGACAAACATCTGCTTTTTTCATGGTTAGAATAACTATATGCTAGGAGAATTTTTGTTGGTTGGTCAAATTTTGTCTTATCATTAGAAAAGGATGAAAGCTTCAAAAGTTTCTATTTCTCAAGTGGTCAGGTTTTATAAATCAAAAGGAGTGAAAAGGTATTTCTAGGGATTTTAAAGATTAAATTTTCTTGGAGTTTTTTTGTTTATCGGTTGTTTTAGTTTTAGTTCTTGTGGCCGACAAAGACTTCTGTCAAAACATTGCTATAATGGGTACTTTTGCTTCAAACTCTTTCATTTTATTTGTAGAATAATATAATATGGTTTCAATGGTACTTAATTTTTATCCAGGGTTTAGCTTTTCAGTAGGATTCTTGAAAAATATTATATTGCTTGAAGGGTCGCAACAAAAATTTGTAAAGAATATTGTGACAAAAGTTAAATTGTTTGTTCCAAGCAGTTCCTCTGCATACTTTGTTTGAAAATTTTTTAGAGAATTTTGTTTGGTGCTTCTATTTTAGATTTATGACGTATTTATATATGTATACATGTAATCAGTAATTTAAGGATAAATAATCAAAAAAAATATTTTAAACTTGTGAAATTGTGATATTTATTTCAAAGGCTTATGATTGCGTTTGCTGTTTTGTTTTTGATTATAGTATCTGAAAAAAAATATTTTTGTGAATATATGTAAAATAATAATAGATTTTAGAAAATATGTTTTGATATCATTGCGACTTGAACAAAGAATTATAAGGTTATTTATATGTTTACTCAGATCTTAAATCTTACTCTTATCATGAAATTATTATTATCGTTGGTCGTATAGAATTTTATTTACCATATGAAGAGGATTTATGTGATAATTTGTTCAATTTTTATGAATTTATTCTTTACTATTTATTTCATGGTAACGTGCTACAGTTTCCTTGATGTCATTCTTAGTTGGTAAGTTTGGATTTTATTGTTGTTGGTGGGGTTTTTGAGGGGGTTGTCCTATTTAGATAGTTGTATTTGACTTTAACATTTAAGTTTTGGAATAGCAACATTTTTTATTCATTTATGTTACTACAGCTATACTTTTAAAAGATTAGATTCCCAGTCAATTTTGATTTTCGGAACTTACGTTATTGTTTTCTAAATTTTGCTTTGAGTTAATCACAAAGAATGGATCTCTTGGTTAAGTTACGATAAGTTAAGGAATTGTTATTTTTTTAGATGCTCATCTGTCCAAGAAATTGGAAGTTCATAGGCTTAGAACTGGCTTTGATGTGTGAGGCACAATTGATGAATTCTCAAAAGGGTTTAAATCACAAGGTGTCCGTAAACATTCATAGAAGGGAAAGTGTCCGAAAAAAGGAAAAAGATAATTACACTGTGGGGTGAGTTTAATGGGGTGGTGGTGAGTAGGATAGGGATAGCGTTCCTTGGGCCCTACATGCTCCCAGTCAGATATTACATTGCTGACACAGGGAGAACGGGTTGTATTGCCAAATATTTGCTATTCGCCATAGCCTTGTCAAAACACCATCGTAGAAAGAGCTTCTGTGAGTGAGTGAGTGAGTGAAGGCATGGTTGGCTTAAATGGAAGAGGCTTTATCTTCTTCACAAGTGAGCATTTCCTATCTTACTCAAGATCCATCACCACTCTTTATCCAACTAAAATCTAAAGTTATAGTATCAATCAAAGTCTTCAGTCACAGGTCTGTTTCTTTTATAAACCGTCAGGTCTTGTTGCTTGTTAAATCATATGTTATGCCCTTAAACTTAAAGCTATGCAGTAAACTCACAAGCCTTTTCTCACTGGCTTGTTTTATGTATTTTTATCTGCCTGTCTATCATTGTACTTTCATCAGTTAGAAAAATATTATATATATATGAATAACATGAATTTATTTTTTACTTCCTGGCAAAAGGAACTGTCTACTTTTATTTTTTTTGTGTCAAATGTAAATCACTTGCCTTCCTCATTTGTATCTTTTCTACCACATATTACCGACATGTGAATATAAGTCATGTGTAGTTACTCACAATCTACACATGCAAAAAGACAAAAATCTGCATTTCTCATGTGACTAGAAATTATTTATTCTTGCATTGTCTTTCTC
This sequence comes from Dendronotus rufus, assembly GCA_032358575.1. Lineage (NCBI taxonomy): Eukaryota > Metazoa > Mollusca > Gastropoda > Nudibranchia > Dendronotidae > Dendronotus > Dendronotus rufus. The sequence continues at coordinate 10,061 of JAULCB010188473.1, forward strand.
AAGAAAGAATCTCGTATATTTCTGATAAGCACTGGAACAGAAAGTATTGAGTGGCCAGTTCCTTTTGCCGGTCAGTATGTTTGTCTAGTGAGTGTGCATGCCTGCATGTTTTAAAGGAGAAATCGCGCCATTTAGATACATCATAAATAGATTTATTAATGTGTCATGATGTTGATGATATTCTATGTTAGGTATCTATGTGCCTACTCGGTTTATTTTATATATATTTATGTATGTTAGATATGTTTATAAGATGCTCCATGATATGTACTTGTTCTCAATGTGCTCTCTTCACACAAGCAATCTACTTGTTTCTTTTCTTTTAACTGAAGCTATCAACTTACTTTTTCTGCGCTGATATGTTCCTTGGAGGTAGAAGTGCCTTATAACTTCAAACAAACAAACAATAAGAAACTTCATTGAATATTTTTTAAAGATCTTAAATGATTTTATTTTTTAAGTTTATTGATAAAACCTTGTTTTAATGATATATATCATTTAGATTTAGATTTGTGTTGTCAGGATTTAAATTTTGCAAAGACATAGCAGCAGCATCATTGCTGAAGAAAAGCTAAATCTAGAACTGCAACTACAAGTTAGTCTTCTCGCAGGACTGTAACAGTTGTTTCTATTTCCATACTTTATTCGCTACTTTAGGCACCCAGAGCCCATTCGGTGGGGCAGTGCAGAGGTGCCTACCCTTCCGCTTTTCACTGAATCATTCCGCAAAAATGTTTCCGAGTCCGCGGAGCATAATTATATTCCGCGAAATTGTCAAAATGAAATTTAATATTTAAAAATGAAATAGGATTTCTTTTTTCTTTGATAAAAAAACTTCACTTTTAAGCAAAAGTATGAAAAAAAAAGTGTGCTGAGAGTTGGTGGTGGTTAGCAAGGCTGCAATGACTGAGGGTTTTTGGCGACTAAAAATCACAGGTAGCGATAACTACCAGTGGTTTTCAAGGAGCAGAAAACCCTTTTAGCCATAAACTTGTCATGACTCGCGAGCCCCCTGGTTTTCGGTAGGTTGATTCCTCTTTTTGGTGTCATGTTCCTCTTTTTCAGTCCCATGATTCCTCTTTTGGAATGCTGGGGGTAGGCACCTCTGGGCAGTACTGCGGAATACAAATTATATTAAACATTATTATTGCAAGATGTTACTTGCCACAGAGTATAGGAGTCTTGATATTCCTGTGTCTTTTTATCATAGACATATCTGATACATCTGATTTGAAATTAATGTGTTGTTATTGAAGAACCTTGGAATAACATTTTAAACCATACGCTTTGAGAGTACTTACAATACACATTATTTGCCAAATTATTTATACAAAATCTACAATTAATCCATTTTTTTATAATATTATGTATAGGCTGACCTTTTGGACATTTTTTTGTGTATCTTTTCGATTTGGAGGATGTTTTAATTTTAGACTAGCTATAGCATTAGTTTGTTCCATTTCATGATGTTATTCCTCACTGAAAGTTGTTATGTATTATTCAAGATGAAAGCTAGTACAAGTAACAAATTGTATATGGTCATCATAGATAGTCTTCTTTGGTAGATATGTGCCTGTTTATAGGAATATGCAAGAATTGTTTTTAATCAATCAATAAGTCTCTCTAACTTTTCCTAGAATTGATATCTCTTCAAAGACATTCAAACTCAAGGCAGAAGCTTGAAAAATGTAACATTATAATTTATTTTACCCTCAAACTGAAACCAGCTTTTTTGAATTGATTTACTCTGTGGGTTTCTTCAGATTTCTATTATTATTAATGTCAAGCAAATAGCTTTAAGGAATGAAATATTTTGAATGATTCATTTCACCTAAAATCTGTTGACATTAAATGTAGCAAAACTAAAAGCTTTGAAACTGTTCATCTTATTTTAATCACTCATTTTAAAGGTTTTCTTTTATTCCATAAAGTATAACATTATGACAATTTTTCAATGATTCATTAGTTTATTGGTAAATGGCTGCTTCTTTGTGATTTTGTATTATGTAGTGAACTTGCATTGTGCTAATTATTGTCACTTGTCATATTATTTTGGGGGGTTTCTGTATGTTTCTAAAGTTTTGTTTTTCATTGATCTTTCATTTGATTCGTAAGCGTGGTTGTTTATGACATTTTTGTTTTAGCTGCTTGAAATCTATGGCATACTTAACAAGGTATGTTACAATGAAACAAGAATCTAAAATTATGTATTATTAATTGCATGCAACAGATATATATGCTAAAGAGAAGAGAATGTTGTTAGATTGAATGACTAACCTTGATGTTTTCTAAAGAAATATCCATTATAAAAACCATTTTCAGACATAGATTTGTTTTTCATTCTAGTTTTCAGTTTCACAAAGATGATACAAATCATTTGGCTGTGAATAACGCTAGAAACCGACCATTGGAACTCAGACTGGTAAAATATCAAGGGTAATATTTATATCACTTTGCTGACTGACTGGTAGTTCATATTTAGATAACATTATTTATTCCCTTTTCTATATTTTCATTAAACAGTGATTTATCATTTTGTTTTTAGTTCCTCTCTTGTAGTTATTACAAGTGAGAATGTGACCAATTTCATCCTCCTGTAAAGAACTTTTTTTTACATATTATGTACATATTTGTGAATACATTTTTGAAAGTTTTTCCCTTTGTTTACATACCTAATTTAATTAATAAGCCAAATGGCGGATATTTCTATCTATTGCCCAACAAATTACAATGTCTAATTCAAATTCTGTTCTCGTTTTAATATCTTTGATTTCACAAATTGAACTGTAATAGTTAAGAAACAATCTTCCGTTGTTTTTGTTATAGGGTAGGAAGGTATATTATATTTGGAACCAGTCTTGTTAGGGTTTTTTTCTTTCGGTTTTTGAAAATTTCCTTCAAACATGTTCTACCTTCCCCTCCCCACCCCCCACCCCCAGCCCCTTCTGCTCTTTCAAACCAAATGGAGTGGAGTCAAATTAATCTTATTATGATCCCAAACAATTGTCCAAATATTTTAGAGTGAAATTGTTTTATGTTTCTGTTTGTAGAAAAATAAAAATAAAAGAGATACCTTGGTTTGGGTGTGATTCTATATATTTTTTTATATTCATAAATTATATTATGGCGCAGTGGTTCCATAAGTTTCGAATGGCATTCTAGTTCTGGTCACCCGTGCGACTGGAACTCATGAAGTCCCGCACTAAAATCAGAATAAACCACAGTAGGGTAGTAGCAATTGTTCACCATACTGGTGGATAATTGCTGCTTCCTTATTGTGTTTCTGATGGCCGAGTGGTTAGAAGCGTGAGATATCTAATCCAGACAGAGTGGGTTTGAGTCTGTGTGTTGACAAAAAATGTTATTTCTTCATATTTTCTTCCCTAGGCTTCTTCTTTCAGCACTGTTCATTTATTCTTCCACTAAATGGAAACACTGCGCCTTTCTTGAATATCTCTTAATATTCCAGTGTCTGCTCCCACAACCTTGTCTAAACTATGATATGAGAGATAAGAAATAAAATCATCAAGGTACGGTACCTGCAGTAATTTTGCAATGATACTACTGTTTATTGTAATTGTAAATTTACTTTTAAACTTAAATGGATCTTCAGAACAGCTTGCTTTGAGTTGATTAAGACATTCAAATGAGAACAGCTGTTTTGAGTTGGTTCAAATGCGAACAGATCTACACCAAGCCTTGTACTATAGGGGCTGCTGCTCGTGTGACCTGCATAATATCATCATTATATATTATCTATGAGGTGCAAAATATGTCAGTCTCTTGCTGTGTATCTTGATTGAAACTAAACAAAAATTGATAAATTCCATTTGCACGTACAAGGTTTTAGCCAAGCTTTACCATCACAATGTGTTTTCTAATAATGGTGACGATGATGACCGTAGCTGCATTGGCTCTACCATAATAATAATATTGAAGTACCTATGTAAAACTTATTTATTACAGGGATTGTTTATCAATAACCAATGAGAATAATATGTAGAATATAAAGGAGACGAGACGTTGACGCTCACACAAATCGGACAGATTATCGTTGTGGTTGTAGCCAACGCTCACTCCTAGTCGTGCTTTGTCGATTTTGTGCAATGCAATCTACACCCGAGGTTGTGTTATGACGAACACTTTATTCATGTAGGGCTACCTATGTAATTATGATAATTGGTAGTACGTATTCAGATTCATGAAAACATGATACTAGTGACAACACACCCTGTACATACAATAAATGGGACTGTCGGACACACTCTGTAATTGTGTATGCAATGCATCTCTATATGTGTGTGTGTGTGTGTGTGTCTCTCTCTCTCTCTCTCTCTCTCTCTCTCTCTCTCTCATAATATGTGTGTGTTTCTGTGTGCTACGTGTAGCACAGAACTAGTCAGAGGCGGGACGTGTCTTTGTTGGAAATACGTTGACGAGAAATGTGGGCACGGTCTGATGATTATTGTTCTATGAGTTGCTCTTCAAAACTACAATTTTTATCACATAAAACAGCCTATGCCTATGATATTAGGTTTTAATGTCATACCAATGTGTAGACCAAATTGTATAGATTTGTTTTGTTTAGCTTTGATAGATACAGTAATAGAAGTAATGTAGTAGATCACTCCAGCAAAACTAGATTGAGACAAAAGCGCTGACTGGTTACTGGTAGCGACAGGTGTAATAACTAATGATATAGGCCTCCAAGATATACGTATACAGCAAGCATTAACTGTACGTAGGCAAGAAACAGCGGCAGCATTTCGTTTACAGCCATATTACATATTAGTAAAAAAGGGATAGACAAAAAGTAGCACTCATATGAAATTTAGAATAGAAAAACAGTTAAGAGGATTGTTTTTAAAAAATAGAAGAACGTGTTACTCGTACTGTAGTTTATATTTAGATATAATAATATGAGAAAAGTATGGTTATGAATTTAGAATAGGAAAACAATCAAGATTATCTGTATCAGTTCTCCAAAGTACATAACGATATTATATCTCACAAACGAGCAATGCTGTGTGAGGAGACGCATAGTGCACAGATTCTGGTGATCAGTGATGAGTGTCGGCAAGGCTTATCTATCGTAGTTCTAGATAACACTATAATATAGTTGGCCTTGGTATCGGTCTTCGGCACGGTATGCCTTCTACTTCTTGGCTAGGCGCCATCGCTGCTGCTGTGGTTCACAGATCTCTAACTAGATGTACTAATAATACTAATACTAACATGTCTTGACAGTTCTCCTTACAGTACAGATGATGATGATGATGAAATCAATAGATAGTGATAGAGTTATAGTTATAGAGGTAACCCAATCGTTGGCGTGTGCAGAAAGGTCTGTTTGAAGTTGCACGTCACTTCGACCTCAAACTCAAAGGGTCATATTACATCATCGCCGGAGTAGACAGGACGTGTACGCAAGGTCGTCTTGTGTTTCATATATCAATATCAGTATCAGATGGCAAGTCAGACAACTAACTAGCTGAACATGATTTGTAACAGGAATGTGTCAAATTAATGTATGAACTACGATCGTAGTACTAGTACTGGCCTATTGATGCAGATGGTGCAGACCTGAACACCACGGGGCATTACATGAGCTGAAGAAGACAGTGGAGTAATCTCTTGTTGTGTAGCCATGAAAAAGAATGAAGTGAACGAGAGAAGAAGAAGAAGAAAGTCGTGTGTTGATAGATAACGGTACAACAATTATTATCAGTCTGTTCTCATCAAGCCTGTGTTCAATGGGACTGGTGGTAAACCTGTTGGTAGCCTTCCTCTCTCTCTCTCTCTCTCTCTCTCTCTCTCTCTCTCTCTCTCTCTCTCTCTCTCTCTCTCTCTCTCTCTC
>JAULCB010188582.1:0-11017 GCA_032358575.1 Dendronotus rufus
TAAAGAGTCCATAGACTATGTGAAAAGGAAACCTCACACTAAAAGCAGAAACCTAAATCTTTCTCTTCTTCTCTACTCTACTTTTTGCATTTTACTGTCGTGTTGCTGTTTTCAGATATTTTTTTTCATTGCCATTTACACCCCTGAATGTTACATCTTACGATATGAAATTTAGAAGCTAGATGAATACGAATACCACGTAAATGATGAAAAGAGAATAATTAATAAGGGGGGTGGGGCCACCATAGTATCCTTTGTATCCCTCCCTCTACATTGTTGGCGTTTGCACTTGAGGATGAGACCTGATCCCGACTTATTTGTTGTGAGTGATTGCAGTAGCTGATTGTTGTCCTATTTGTTTGCCCCCCTTTCAGTGGTGAGGAAGGCGATGGTGTGGTAGTGACCTCGATGAGGACTGTGACCTCCACCACCCACCAGTCGATGTCTGAGACCGTCACGTCTGCCTCGCAAGACGGACAGGAAGTTGTCACAGGTAGGCCACTGATGCATCTCGAATAGGAAATGTCAAAAGGAACAGATATAGTTCTCGCAAGAAAATGATTATCTTGAATGTAAAGTTTGTATATATATATATCGTCGGTGTCATTCTGTAAATGTATTAGCTTAAAAATATTTATTTTTCACCAAACATATCAATACAAGCTTTACATGTCATTTCAAGCAGGGGAAATTTGATCAATAGAAATGCGTCAATTACTGTACAATGAATATTGATTCTAACGCTCATTGCTGTTGGATTAAATGGTTGTTGGTCTCTCCTAGATAATGTCCTCCGATGGAGGTATAATACACTTAGAGGACACAGACGATTTTCATTTTGGTTGGGAAATATATTTCATGGCATGTTATTCCTTGAACAAAAACACACTTTCTTATTCCTCTATTGTTGACGTGTGTTTCTCTCTGTCCACCCAGCAGTCACTAACGGTCACATGGATGATGCGGATGAAGTAACGGATGTGCTGCGTGAGACACAGGTGAGGGGCTGGGGATGATGGGAGAAGAAGAAGAAGGATGAGGAAAACATCCCTCTTGAAACTAAAAACCTGTTCCTGTTATATCAGTTTTTCTTTTCTTTTTTAAAAAGTTTATCCTACTACTAACTAACCAGAGCGGCTTTGACATCAAATGTGTCCGCCTGTGCCTAACGATAAAAAAATACAAAAGGATTTTCTTAATGCACTAATTTTGACCGCACCCAGTCTTAGTATTTTATTTATTCTCTCCGCTGGCATATTGACTGAAGCACCAATCGGTCAGTCAGTGCTTATTCCAAGCCACTCCTCCAACCAACCCCCCACAGCAATGCGTTGTTGGCAAGTTGGTACGGATATATATAGATATCTAGTATAGCCATTGTTAGAGAGAGGGATGTTTTTCTCCAAAGAAGTTTCTTCCCATTCTCTCTCACCCCGTCTGTCCGTGTCTTGCCAGCCTCGGTGTAAAGGTGTCAATATGTAACAGTAGTCGGGATGGACTGTCTGTCATTCACCGGGTGGGCCTCGCATTGGTCAAGTGTGGTCAGTACACTCCTCGCTTACCATTCATCGAGGCGTCCCCGAAACTCGAACCTCCACTGAGAAGTTTTTTTAATGAATGGCCAAACTGGTCATCTGCTCAAGTCGTGACGCAGACCGGGACTTGTATGATATGTTTCCACTGACTATTGATTGAATGCTCACTGGGAATTTCATCAATCTCATCTCATCTTGATTAGACATCAGTTTGCCAATTCACGGGTGTAAAATCTTTCAGATTTTTTTACTCTCCAATTGGACTAAGTCATTAGTTTTTCCTTTTACTAATTCATTGGGATGTGAAATGTTTCAGATTTGTATTTGGATGTGCCATTTTCACCGATTGTTTTTGGATGTGCCATTTACAGCCCTAAATGACGTCACCATAAGTAAACTGTTGTTATTTATTGTTGTTTTGTTTCTTTATTCCATGTTGAATCCAGCATGAGGTGACGTCAAAGACGACGGAGTACATGACCACGACGAGCCAGAAGGTGACCCACTCGGGCAACGAGGTGACGACCGAGCTCAGCGAGCTGAAGACGAAGACAGCCATCTTGGAGGACCCCGCGCTGCTGAAGCAAAACCTTGTGGAGTCTTCGTACACCACCACCACCACCAGGGTCAGCAACAACGGAGGCACTGAGGAGGTCACCATCACTACCAACGGGGGAGGAGGCGGCGACGAGTAAACCAGCACCACCACCGATAACTACGACGACGACTATTATTATTATTATTATTAATATTGATATATAATTCTAGGCTTATTATTATTATTACTATGTACTACGACTACGATTTAGGATAGGACGATGGAAGGAGAGAGACTGACTACTGGTACGAGCTCTATTTTTTTAGCAGCATTTTTAATACTTCTTATAATAGCGTTTTTTAATTTTTTGTTTGTTTGGTCAAACCGGTTGATTTTTTTAAGAGTAAAAAAAGTTGCGAGTTGTTGTTTTTGTATGATGAAAAGATTTGTTGATGCTGTTTTTGAACGATTCAACACTAGTTGTATTATGTAATTCCAGAAAGGTTGTTTGGTGTACAGTAATTATGTAGTGTGTTGAAGCTTAGGTCTGACGACTCTTTTACCTTTTTTTTCTTATCCAGATCATTGCGCTTGAAAATGGGACTTCTATTTATAGGAAGGAACGAATGAAAACAATAATTTATGTTCAAACCATTGGAGATTTGTGTATGCACTTGTTATTCATTTTGATTTTGACCATACATTTTTTTTCATTCCGACCATTAATTAATTGTTAATGCTCTTTTTGTTCCATCGACATCTTTCACATACTACTACTAGTGTCATTTTATTTTAGTTTTCCCCCAACTGTCATCATGGCTCCTTTCGTACCTACATACAGCAATACTTAAGAATACATTTTTACAGCTTACGTTATTATTATTACTCATCACACCATTACTTGTATAAATTCATTCATGCCTTTTTAGAAATTGGTCAGAAAGTATAGATTATAATAGAAAGCATTTTGTTTTAAATTGTTTTTTAAATTAAATTTCTACTCGCCAGTTGTTTAGGCTTGGTGTGCGTCCTTGTACTACCACTGATGATGATGATGACGACGACGATGATGCTATAACTATAATATGATTATTGTTGCTGCTGCTGATTCATAGATATTTCTTTTGCTGCTTCTGTACGTGGACTGAAGGGGGGAGTAGGGTAGGGGGTGGGGGTGCTTTTACTGTTCATTACCAAGTGTCTACATTCCCCCTGCTGTGTAATGGTAGTGGCGGGTGGGTTGGTTGGTTGGTGGATGACGTCCTGCCCAGGTGTGCGTGTGCGGGTGTGTCTGCACCCGGTAATGGGCACGGACTACTATCTATCTGGCTTCTGTTCCACGTCGTCTTTTCATAGAATACGATTAGCAGTTGGAAAGCAGTTGGAGAATAGGGAGCCTCAGTCGAACTTAGATTTATAATTTTTGCTTCAAATTTTTTTTGTTGGTGTCAATATACCTTTGAAATGAATGAATGAATGTTCACTTCGTCTTATCATTGATGCAATGCCTTGCACCAACCACGGCTATCAATAGACCGAGGTTGGCGTGAATACAATTGATTCTTTTTATACGATACGTTACGATATGACGCAGCCATTGATATGACTTGCCATGTGAATGAATCGCTTACACTACTACGTTAATCGGGCTTGTTTCCCAAACCAATAATTCCCTGCTCATCTTTCATGTCATTTATTCTGCCTTACATTTTTTTTCTTTTTTTTTCTACTAGACGGTGGTCCTTCCCCCATTTCAACCATTGATCACACACACACTCACACTCCTCCATCTCTCCCCACACACGACTTGGTCCGTGGTTCTTTGAAGCCTGCGACCAACCTGTGCAATTTGTTCCATACTTTGTAGTCATTTTTTTCCCCCTTCTTTTAAAAATAAATTCCATATTATAGAAATGATCATTATTTCATTTCTTCATGCTTGCGCAAGAGCTTTTGTTGTGAATTTTGTACATTTTGTTTTGTTACCCATTACCATTACCCCAATTTTTAACTTTCATCTTTAATGTGAATAAATGCTCAACTTTTATTATACCTAAACATCCATTGTACGTACCCCGTTTGTTGTTGGGTGGAGGTGGTAGGAAGGGTCGTTGTCATCATCGTAGGGCCAGGCATAGAGGTTCATTTCTCAGTAACGAGGAGACTGGGCTGGGCTTGCCGTGCTATGATAATACTAATAAGGGTACAACCGTTGATACTAATAAGGGTACAACCGTTGATACTAAGGGTACAACCGTTGATACTAATAAGGGTACAACCGTTGTAGTCTCGCTGGCATGAAGTGAAGGGATTTGACACTTAACAGTTTCCCAGGGACCAAACGTCGCAAGCAGTCGGCAGTCCTCTTGAGTCTGAGGTGGTTATGGTGGGTGAGTGGAAACTCTTTGATTCTCTCCACCATGTTCTACCAGTAGTAAGCAGACTTGTTTTATGAATAGTTGTTGTGATTTGGAAGAGAAGCTCACAAGTTTGGTTGTGGTTTTTTTTGGTTGTTTGTGTCCAGCATTGTAAATTATGAGAATGCCGCTTTTCCTTTCCTTCTTCCGATACAATACAATACAATACTTGCTACTGGCTAACTAACTAGGACGACTTGCGCTGGTCCTCGTAAATCAGCACTTTGTTGTGAATGTTGTCGAGGCCGGAAGTTTCCGGTATCTAGAGGTCATTGTGACCTGCTTGGTTTATGGATGCTCTTTCTCTCTCTCTATCTCACCACCTACTTTTGTATCGGCTTATTTCTGGCTTTGATGGTATGTAATGTATCTCCACCCCTAATTTGATATGATATACCTCCTGTTATCACCGAGTGTTCTGCCTGCCTGGCGGTATTCTTACGCGTGTAGTGTAGACACTGGTTGTTATTAGTGCTTCTTCTTCGTGTCCACACACTATCTATCGAAGTAGGACCTCGTCGATGATTATTACTATTGCAGCAATCCACCTTGCGTTATTAATAATAACCATGCAGCAATGCGTGATTTAGGTGCTAACCCCCCTCCTCCCCCCTCTTTGCTAATCCATCAATAATAATATAATTATTTCTTTTACAACAATTGATCTGGTGGCTCTGGTCTGGTCTTATGGGCCAGAAGCAGTGTTATCACATACATACACACCATACAGACACACACACCAAGTATTCGCTTCTGTCCTCTGGAATTATAATTATTATTATTATAACTCATTATTCAATAAAGTCACTGTTTGGATCCTCTGCTCTGTACTACAGCATTCTTGTTTTAAATATTTCTTTTAGTCTATTTGCACATTTTTACAGTGAATATTATTAATAAATAACAAATTATAATTTGGCCAATAAAAGTATGGATGTTTACAATAACACTGGTTTACTTGATTTTGTATTTCAATATGTACTGATGGGTTCGATTCGACTTCTGTTCCTTTGTCTTTTACGAAACTATCGTCTTATTTTTTCTAAGAACTGTCTCTGTTCTGTGTTTGAATACGTCCATCTCTCTCTTCTCACAAACAAAATGTAGGATGTGACATGAAGCATTGATGTAACCTTTGAAGGGTTGTTAACAATGGAAATTGGGCCTTTACATTTCTGCAGGTCTGTAGTCTTGAGTTAATCACCATGCTCTAAGCGCTTCACGTAACAGTACTACTACCACATTTTATATCCCAGGTGAAACTTGTGGCCTGTTTGACGCGTATACAATTTTTTGGACAAAGAGGGGGACCTCCGGATTTTTAATCCGTTTACTATACGTTGAGGAAAATTGTGTAAAGTCTTTCCCAAAGACTCAATGTTGGAACCAGTCATGGTTTTGAACCCTGGACCCTTCAATCTCCAGGCGGATATGCCTCTAAGAAACTTCCAGGAACGATTTATGGCAGAAAGCCAAGGTTCTATTGTACTGTAGTTACAGACCTCTGCCAAAAACCGATATTCAGTTCCATTGCGAGTCAGCAGGGTTATGACCTGTTTGCCTACAGTACAGGGAATTCCTTGTTGGCGGGGCACAAATGGCCAAGTCCCAGTCCAGGGACCGTAAATCTTCAGCCAATTATTGTCTGATTTCAATTTCACCAAGTGGACTGAAAAGCCATTAGTTTTTGTTTCCACATTGCTCTTTTCATTGGGATATGAAATGTTTCAGATTTTTTTTTTAAATTGACATTTACACCCCTGTCCAGTCCCGATCACGGGGGAGACTCAGTGGCTTTCCCTACGGCCTCCGGGCAGGGAAGAGTTCCACACTGTAGTACACGTTTAAAGTTACAGACCTCAGCCAAAAGCTGTTAATGTTAGCGCAGCGTTACACGTGGTCAAACTGGTCTAGTTACTAGTAACACATCTGTTTTTTTTGTTTTTGTTTTTTAGAGTTTTACGGCTCTTCGACCTTCTTGGTGGATCATAACAGCACCGAAAAAGTAAGACGATAGTTTCAGTGAAAAGATACACAACAGAAGTAGATTGTTTGTGTGAAGAGAGTACATACATGGAACAAACATTGACGACACATCTGTACAGAAAGGGAAAGTAACAACAAAACACTGAAGTCAAAAGCAATTTGGGAAAAAAGTTGTAATGAGTTGCTACCCAGTACATGACATGTTATTGTCGAATACATCCAATTGTTTTAGGAGGACTTATGATGATATGGTATTCTATTAATCAGATGCTAGGAATAGGAATAGGAATACATGAAAGACCTTTCTTAAAATAGAAGGTAAATCAAACAGCAAAAAAAAAATCAATACGCACGTACATGGTGTTTCTTGTTAAAGTAAAGAAGAGGCTTAATTATATTTAAAAAGTAAAATTGTCATGCTCGTACAATAAAACAAAAAATGATACCTACTGTACTGTAAGTACTTTAAAATAAAAAAAGGCATCTCTCTACTATTACGACATTGTTGTATTATCATCGTTGGTAGCCACAGTTGGAAGCTCAAACTTAAATTACATCAAATTCAAACGGAATAGTAGAAAAAGATTACAACTTGTTTGTTTGCCTAGTGCTAAAACGCAGGCTATAATGTAATAATCATAATAGTAATAGATAAAAGAAAATATTACAGGGCGACGATACAACGAAAAAAGTTACAGAAAATCAAAATCAAAATCAAAGGCAGCACTTATTTCGTTCTTCACTTTCTTGACGTCACATCATGTGACATGGATCGAGTAGGGATAGAAAAAAAAGTAAGTCATAAATTTATACATTTAAATTTAAACTCAGCATCACAGAGGCTAGAGATTTGGCAAGAATATAAAAAAAAATAAGAATCAAGAAAAAATAAAAATAGGATCTCTCTGATCTGACAAAGACAGTGTCATGAGATGAAAAGTCCATTCATCTCATGGCATGAGGATACATTTACACATAAATCCTTACGATTGAAACATTTAGACATTAATAAACATGAACTAAAGACAGAGCCTTACTTACACCAATTGTCGTAAGTGTGTGATCATTGAATAGAACTAGACCGGGTCTAGCTAGGCTTCAAGAAGGATACATTGTACTACTATAATTGGACTATGTTTGATTCATAATAATAATAATAATAATAATAATAATAATAATAATAATAATAATAAAAAGAAGCAAGCAGGCATTTACTGGATGTATAAAAACTCCATACAGTAATATAATATTAATAGATGCAAAAATTAACGAAGAATAAATCTGCCTATATTGTAATATAATACATACTAACTAACTAACTACCGATATCGCACATAAAAAAACAAGAACCCGAAGTCGATGAAGAAATTATATAAATCAATACATCTTTTCTTTCTTCACATACTAAAATCATAATAATATGAAGGTTAAAACACATATTTCATTTCACACATTGAAATAGAGAGCTATCTAGCAGCATAGAATCACAGGTATAAATATATACATGATTAGCAAGAATACATTACGTCAGTCATCAACCTAAAACGTACGTACAACTGTCTTCTCAAATGTCAAGGGACATTCCATAGTGATAATATGTTGACATATCATCTTCAATGACAAACATTACGAGTACGTAGAGCCATCCCAATCCAACGTTTGAGCCGATTCCACAGTTTGTGGATGTCTTGAGATCAGGCAGACCAAAAAAGAAAATAGAAGAAAAAAGCTGCAGATTTTTTTCAAAGAGCGAAAATGATATGAAAATGGTTTTCACTTTGTTCCGCACGTATAGATTATTATACAATATCAATCAATCTCAAATATGGTTTGAATAAGGAAAGAAAAAAAAATCTCATTGAAATTAAATAAAGCAAAGATTTAGTTTGGAATTGGAATTTGGATTATACAAAGAATTTCAAAGAGTTCTGAAAACAAACTCTTCCACCAATACGACTTAATAAAAGAAGAATATATAAAAGCGTTCTATATAAAGCGCATCGTATCACCGAGTTAACGGCTTAGGCGTATCATTCACATTCACATACATTTTTTCATAAACGAAAAAAAAGAGGAAGAAATTTTTAATAATCAATCAAGCATGAAATTCGACACCTTTTTACTATCATCATTATAATCACAGTAGGTCACAATCGATCAACGTAAAGAATAAATAATAATTAATGGATAGCACATAATTCATGCTTAAATAACAACGTGAAATAATAATAATAAATATGAGTAGGATTGAATCTCCTGTCCCTGATTAGTTGATGTATCAGCTAATAATAACTTCGGAAATAATGACAACAAGTCAAAACGATTCAGTGCGATAATCCATGGGAATCTTTTATTATATCAATAATAATTAATTCATATAGGGCCTTTTATCATATCCACTTAAGAGTGCTTATTGGCGCTCAGCACAGATCCCAACATTAACTCTCGGTTATTTACACAGTCAAATTTCATAATTTTATGCCTGGCTGTTGCAAAAATTTTAATTACAGGTCTGTGTTGTTGCGTTCTTTTATTCATTCTACGATACTAATAATAATATAGTCTCCACCCTAATACCGAGTAATCTTGTTTCCGTTTATCTATCTTAAGTTGTAGGTATATCTTTTCATTTTATCTTTTTATCTTCTTCGCTTTCTACTTTGCTGTCACTCAGAATGTTATAGTATAGCGCCTCTCCGACGTAGACCACACGGGGTACGACAACCCTCGTAGTGTAGGCACACAGCCCGACACGCAGGTCTAAATTATAATCCACAAACTAAAACAAAAAAAGTAACGTAATGTTTTACCGCAACTTACACAACTCACAATCTTGTGCGCTTAGAGTTGTTTTGTAAACGGGAGTAGGTACATTATAAATAAATTTTATCATTATTTTTGTTATAATAATAATAACAACACAAAAAGTATATAATATGTCGTTGCGCCATTCCTCAAAAACAACAACCACCACGATCATCCTCATCGTCGTATGACAAGTAACTCTGTCGGTAGAGATCGGGGGAAGAGGAATTGGGAGGAAGATATAAAATCCCAAATGTCGACCTCCTCCACTACCGACTAATGCATACAACCACCAACCACCATGTGAAGCAGGTTTTAGTTTTATGGTTCGGGTTTTATCATTGTTATCATGGACATCATCATAGACACAAATGGTTATCAGTGAGCATCAGTTTGAATTGGAAAATCAAGACAAAAGTGGTGGAAATAAATAATAATAATAATAATAATAATAGTAATAATAATAATGATAATAATATTAATAATAATAATGATAATAATATTAATAATAATAATGATAATAATAATAGTAATAATAATAATGATAATATGACACATTGTCAAATCTCTTCGTATCGTCCAAGAGGAAAAGTTGTTGTTCGTCGTTAGCCGTGAGGTCAAGCAAGGTCAAGGGAGACATGGAATAAGGTCAAGGTCGGTGGTGAAGGCCAGAGAGCAGTCTCCTCCGTCTCAAACCTTTCTGGATATGGCCTCGGAGATGGCCTTCTCGATTTCTGTCACCCGTGGGCCGTAGATGGCCCGGCTAGCTGCGTTGGGCCAGTTGATTTCGTAGCCGACTCGGGCCACTCTCCTCAAACCCTGACAGACGGGAAAAAAGAAAAAAAAGAAGTAAAGAAAATGGATAGAAAAAAAAACCTTGGGGGATGATTAATAATGTACTGGATGGCCACTTCCCTCAAACCCTGACAGGAAAGAAAAAAATAGAAGTAGAAGTTAAAACGGATAGAATAAAAAAAGAAGTAAAGAAAGTGGATAGAACAAAACACCCTGGATGATGATTTATGATGTACTGGATAGATAGTAGTAGTACAGTGGGCGCCGGATTCAACGAGGTCAAATTCAACGAGAAGTCGGCTACAACGAGGCCAGTTGAAATCCCCGCTTTACCCTACTCTACGTCGCGTATAACGAAAGGTCTCATACAACGAGGTCATGTCGTCAGTCCCGACAACTTCGTTGAATCCGACTTCCACTGTAGTAGTACTGTTCGTAGAAAAGCAGCCGCAGCCAGAATGGAGACGGACAGACTAAAACCAAGACATCATTTAATTTAATTTAGAATTGACAGAAACAGCCTTGATTAGGATTACGATTTGAACCCTGGACCCTTTGATCCATATAGGCGGTTACGCAGACCAAGGCTGCCTACGCCACAGTAATCAGCATGCTTCAGAATACAACATTTATCTCCGCCAAAATATGTACCACATCTGGCTTACCAGTAAGAAGACCTGCTGGAGAAGCTTGGGATTCATCAGAGACACGAGGTACGCCTTGGATTGATCCCACTCCTGAAATACACACACAAACACACACATACAGACACAAACACACACATACACACACAAACACACACATACAGACACAAACACACACATACAGACACATACAGACACAAACACACACATACAGACACATACACACACATACAGACACAAACACACACATACAGACACAAACACACACATACAGACACAAACACACACATACACACA
>JAULCB010188692.1:1720-15894 GCA_032358575.1 Dendronotus rufus
GATTTCACCCATTCCCACATTCCTTCATTCCTCCATACCTTCATTCATCCATTCTTCCTTTTGATTTCACCCATTCCTCCATACCTTCATTCCTCCATACCTTCATTCCTCCATACCTTCATTCATCCATTTTTCCTTTTGATTTCACCCATTCCCACATTCCTTCATTCCTCCATACCTTCATTCATCCATTCTTCCTTTTGATTTCACCCATTCCCACATTCCTTCATTCCCACATTCCTTCATTCATCCATTCTTCCTTTTGATTTTCTCCCTCCTTCCTTCCTTCCAGCGGGCAGCGTGGCCGAGTCTGTGAAGGGCAGCATGATTATGGCCCCTGACGGAGAGATCATCAGTGTGGGAGGATCCGTGACGCGAGGAGGTGGAGCAGGGGTCGGAGGGGTCAACGATGTGGGCAATCTCAACGACGTCCCTACTGGACAGAGGGGGCTGGAAGGTGGGTGTGGGTGGACAGGAGGACTGCCTTGTCAGAGGGCTGATTTGAATTTTTTTTGGGGGGGCTTCCTTTTTGGGTGAATTTTGATTTATTGGCTCTCTTCTTTGTTGAGTTATCATCCTTTCGGAGCTTCTTTTTGGTTAAATTATCATCTTGTTGGGGCTCTCTATATGGTCTTTTATTGGTTATAATTTTGGTTAAATTATCTTTTTGGCTCTCTTTTTGTGTTAAATTACCTTTTTGGCTCTCTTTTTTGTTATTTTATCTTGTTTTTGTCTTTCTTCTTGGTTAAATTATAATTTATTTGGCTCTTTTTTTGGTTAATTATCTTTTTGGCTCTCTTTTTGGTTAAATTATCTTTTTGGCTCTCTTCTTGGGTAAAATATCATTTTATTGGCTCTCTTTATGGTCAAATTATCTTTTTTTGGATTTCTTTTTGTTTGAATTATCATCTTTTTGGCAATCATTTTTGGTAAATTATCGTTATATTTGCTCTCATTTTGGGGAGCATAGTAAGCGCTGGATTTAGTCTGTAGTCAAATTTTTATATCTTTAGGGTCCCAATACTTAACACGACTGTTACACCACATGATAAAATGGATTTAGGTCCGTATAAATAATACGTTTGAATTGAATGAATGAATGAATGAATGAATACAGGAATGAGTGTCTGACTCGATCATTGTGTGTTTCAGGTGGTATGGGGACTGACGAATCAGGAGGCTCTGACGATGAACCGGACGAATGGAAGAATGCAAAGAAATTCTCTCTCTCCAATAAGTCTGATAGTATGAAGAAAGTCTACAAGAGAGGTAAGAAGGACCGAGATGAACACGCACGACTTGTTGAATTAACTCGAGAAGTCGTGCGTAAATCATACGTGCTGTTTGTGTTGTCCAGAAAATATTGTACGTGTATGTCGTATTATAAAGTTTGAATGCCAAATCGTATATCTATCATCAAACTTAAGCAAGTAGTATACGTACCTATTGTGGAAAGAGAAAGAGGCGCATGTGAATTTCTCTGTATTGTTGTTGGTATTGTTATTGTTATAGTTGTTCTGTCCGTCATATTGTTATTTTTGCGACATCTTCTCTCAATCATCTAGTCTGTTTGATGTTTATCACATTTCATCAATCGAAATTTGATGCCTGAATTAATCACTTCATCATTGTGATTGTAAGGAAGAGCTGGAAAAGACCAGATAACTACCCCAAGCTAGTTGCAGAGGAAAACCCAAATTCAATTTACTCTACAACTTATATTATTAGTATTGAAACACAAATTTTTCACAACATAAAATGGATTCAAAAACTAGTTCCATTTAGGTATTTTAATAATGTAACTGTGATTTATCTGCAATAATATAATATAACGCTGACCCTTGAACCCTCCGTGTGAAATACAGGAAGTGCATCGAGCTCTTCGGTGGCCAGGTCCGATATCGAAAGACTCGGTTCTGCCGGCAAAAAGATTCTCTGGGACCACGCCTCGCAGGCAGCCTCAGGTCCAAAGTCCATTTCCATTTCCATCCGCATGAGGCACACACCAAGATGCCGCTTTCTCTTTTTCCTCCTTTTCCTGCGTGTGTGGAAACTGCCTATTATATATTATAATCACTATATTATATATCACCTCTATACTATTATTATTATTATTATCCATGAAAGCGTAATCAATTTCCTTTTCCCTCCTTTTTCTATTGTGTGTGCACCATTCGATTTCTCTCTCTCTCTCTATATATATATATATATACGTACAACATATTTTTCTCCCTTTATATATCACTTGTTATATCATTTATTCTCTGCCCAAATTATCTCTATATTACCAGCACTATTTATATTTCTTTTATATCATCACTTTCACCATGATGGTAATTTGTTCCCCTTTTTGTTATTGCACTTTTTATAGTAATTGTTTGTAATTTGTATTTTCATATATATGAATTTCTTTCTCAGTGCATAAATTCTTGGATTCAATCATTTCACATATGATTCAAATTGAAGAAATTTGCTCCTTTTTTACTTGCATCAAAATTTAAACAGTAAAACGCCAATCATTTTCTCTTTTTTTCACTTTATATTTCGGATGCTTCCAGTGGTCTTTTGAGTGCCTCTTTCATTTCCTGTGTGTAGATCACCCTTCTAAAAGCTCTTTAAATAATCTCCATATACAATTCCACTCCCCCCCTATTACAACCTGAAACCGTTATATCAACCTATCCCCTGCGGTTTTTCTATTATATTATCATGGGCAATATTTCTTCTCATTCGTGCTTCTATATTCGTATAATCTTTTTCTCTTCTTTTACAAATCATATTTGTCTTCAGCAATAATAATATCAATAATATTATGGTTTGAGTACGTTTATTCTATTCATTGCCCTACAACCTAATCACAGGCCGATTTTAAATTTTCAAGACATTTGCCAGCCAAGTCGTGTGTTGTTCTGTTGTACATGAGTCTAGCTGTTGTTTACTGCCATAGAAAAGAAATTGACTTTAAACGAACCTTTGTCATCGGCACAGTGTGAATTTGTCGTGTGTCGTTTCGTTGTACTACGTGTCTTGCTGTTGTTTCTCGCCATAGAAATCGACTACAAGAGCGGCGACATCGACGCGACCATGTCCATGCACAGCTGGAGTTACGCGATCCCCGAACACGAGAACGAGTTTGGGCTCCACCATGCGACGAGCGTCCGCAGTCTGCCGGGATTGCAGCTGGATGGAGGACCGGGAGGAGGTAGACACGGACATTGAATCAGTTGTTTAACGCATTGTGTGTAGCTCTTTTTCGAAGGAGAACAATTGATTATAGTTACAAGAGACGTATAGAAAGTCGTTTAACGTATTGTGTAGATCTTTTATGGAAAAGAACTATGAATATAACTACAAGAGACGTATATAAAGTAATATAACATACTGTGTAGCTCTTTTATGGAGGAGAACTGTGACTATAGTTACAAGAGACATAATATAGAAAGTCATTTAACATTGCGTAGCTCTTTTATTGAGGAGAACTGTGACTATAGTTATAAGAGACGTATAGAAAGTCATTTAACATATTATGTAGCTTTTTTACGAAAGAGAACTATAGTTAAGTTATAGTTACAAGAGACGTATAAAATAAGTAGTTTAACGCATTGTGTAGCTCTTTTATGGAGGAGAACTGTGATTATAGTTACAAGAGACATAATATAGAAAGTCATATTATATAACATTCTGTGTAGATCTTTTATGGAGGAGAACTGTAGTTATAGTTACAAGAGACGTGTATAATGTAATTTAACATATTATGTAGCTTTTTTATGGAGGAGAACTATTATTATAGTTACAAGAGACGCATAGTAAGTCATTAATCATACTGTGTAGCTCTTTTATGGAGGAGAACTATTATTATAGTTACAAGAGACGCATAGTAAGTCATTAATCATACTGTGTAGCTCTTTTATGGAGGAGAACTATTATTATAGTTACAAGAGACGCATAGTAAGTCATTAATCATACTGTGTAGCTCTTTTACAGAAGAGAATAATAATTATAATTACTAAAGAGTATAGAAAGAGAAATGTATTAAACATCGCAGTTGTAGTATGCCAAAACGGGGGATTTATCGAGTGTCTGCAGCTGCTACTGATATCGTATTTAGATTATCTTTAGTTTGTAGCTTAGTCAAAAAAAAGTATTGTTTGAGTAGGAAGACATTTTTAGCGCTCTTTTTACTTTGAAGATTATGATATGATTGTATAATTCCTTGCTCTCCTGCTCCTAGTCATGCTTGATAGAAAAGTTACGGCTTTATGAGTTGATGAAAGATGAAGTCAATAGATGATGTAATGTGGTGCTAGATTTGAATGTTGAATCAGTTTTGAGCTTGAGTGGAAAGGATTAGATTGGAGCATAGAGCGTAGTTCAGATTTAGTTTGAGAGCTCGCCTAAAACTAAAATTAAAATTTAATGTCTTATAATTTTGCTTTCCCTTTTCCCTTACCCGTCTTTTCTTAATTTATTTGATTTTAATTCCCATTCTCTTCATTTTATGCAGCAGTGTATTAGATTTACCCGTCTTGATTGGTTATTTAATGAGTGAAATTTTCATTTCTATTTTCATTTTCTATTTGTTCTGTAGTAATCTGACTCTGAAAAGAGTCGGTTCATTGCCCTAACTACCTGGCTGTCTTAAACCATTTGTGTTTAAAGAGTCGGTTCATTGGCCTAACTACCTGGCTGTCTGAAAACATTTGTGTTTAAAGAGTCGGTTCATTGGCCTAACTACCTGGCTGTCTGAAAACATTTGTGTTTAAAATCGTTTAGCACTTATCCCATATCTATTCTCTTTTACATCCTCACTCATTATAATGATAGCTTATCGATAGAAACAAATAGTTTTTAGATATTTTGAAGTGTTAATTTAAAAGCTCAGCAATATATTGTTGTGATTCATTTTAATCGTAGGTTATAAAGACACGATTTCAACTGGCGACGGGCTCAATGATACACACTTGTCTACTGAAAGCAGCGATGGAGAGCATTGGGCCAAGATCACGGAGAGACCGGAGGAAGAGGAAATAGCAAATATAGAATCAAGGGAAGTAACCATGGATGAGATAGAAATACCAAGAGTGCCTTCCCCTTCACCTGTGTCTGAAAAGTATTCCCAATTCTCTTCTGAACATGTAGTGGGAATGAACAATTTAGCGATTGGTGAAGAAACTAATAGAGAGAGAGAAGCAGGAGGTACAGGGGTCAGCATAGCGGCCAGCACACCGAGGTCAAAGTCCATCGGACTCCAAACGGACTCGGAGACCGGAAGTCATGTGACCGGAAAAGGCCTGGGTCCTAAGACGACGCCCAAAACACCCGCAAGAAACTCTGAGTTTGACGCCGATGACGAAGGAGGCGACAACGACGATGACAACACGACCTGGCCCGCGGGACAAAACGAACACGTGTTGTTGGAGGCGGTGAAAGAAGCGTCCATTGAACAGTCCTCCAGGAAAGCAAGCGTCACCAGCAAAATGGGGGCCGCGTCGAGATCCGAGTCTAAGATCGCCGGGGATGTGTCGCGGTCCGAGTCCAAAGTGGAATCGTCCGCTGGTGGGAAAGGGATGGACGCATCCACCAAATCCGCCGCTCCTTCTGTGACGAGTGAAAGGAAATCTGTCGCTGCCATTGATGAGAAGCCTGGAGGAGGAGGATCAGGACAAGGAGGGGGTTCCCCGGAGGCTGTGGTTGAGGAAAGCACCAATGAGAAGCTGGCAGCCGATGATGAGGAAGAAGGCAAAGGTGAAGGTGACGGAGATGGCGATGGAAAGCTGTCGGTCAAAGATTCAAAGGAATCAAAGGCCGGCTCTGTCAAGGACGTTCCTACCAGGTCTGTGTCCGAGAAAAGTAAAGCCAAGTCTAAGACTGGAAAATCTCAAGCCTCGTCGGCTACTGCTGGGGGTCGAGAGAGTATCGACACCACCGGCTCGCCTACCAAGGGAGTTAAGTCCGTCAGTGGCAAGGGGGGAGATAAATCTGCGAAGAGCGGAAAAGCCGATACCAGCACCAGTGGTCGTAGCAGTAAACGGAGCAAACGAGCCGACAGCCAGACCAAGACGGGATCCAGAGCGACGACGGGAACCAAACTGTCCCAGGCCAAGCTGACGACGCCTCAACCGGGCGATGGGGAGGAAACGTTTGAAGACAACCCTTGGGCGGATGAAGATGATGAGGATGTGGATGTCGACGATGACAAGGAAAGAAGAGAGGGAGGGGAAGGAGGAGGAGAGGCGGGTGGTGGTGATGAGTTTGGTGGTGAGATGGAGGATACGGAGGAATACCGAATGCCATCAACACCGTCCGAGGACAACGCCAGAATCAGCGGAGAGGACACGACGAGACGCCAATCCAATCTCGACCTGACTGTTGCCGGTCAGCAGCTGTTGAGCCCTCCGTCCACTCCGAGTCGAAGCTTGAAGAAGAAGAAAGGAGACAGCTTTGACAAAGGTATTGCTTGTCTTGCCAGCATGACTGAAAATATCACGATGGATATACACTCCTCGAGCATTCACGTCACATCACATCACTGTGCACTTATTGTGTGTGATTTAGTTTATGTGTGATTTCACGTCACCGTTTTCTTTGATTTTGATGGCGTGTTCACTCACTTTACAAAAAACAAGATTAAAACCGTATGACCTAAGTGTGTTTATGTGTGCCCTTTACGATAACATAAAACAACCCCAAGAAAAGCACTGGAAGAAGTTTTTTGTTGATAACTATTTTTCTGGGAAAACAGAAAGAATTGGAAATTTTCTGCTGCGATTGTTTAGAATATCATCAGTTTGAAGTATGTTTTCTTTTTGAAGCGCACCATACGAAGCTAAGATTGTTTTCTTTTTTTTCATTATTAAAACAGAAATATTTTTTTTAACATACTTGATTGGTTGTCATTGCAAAATATCCACAGATTTTTACCAAAATCATCAATGAAGTGTTTCCTTTCTCGGAGATGAACACACAACTTTTAAATGTGATGGTGTCACAAAAGGTTGAACACTTTTATTGCAGCATGTCTTTTTCTTCTTTTGTTTGGCAATAAATTCACATGCGAAAAGCTTTGATCCTCGCAGTGTAAACCTTTGCTTCACGATACAGTGTTTACTAAGAAGATAATCAAATATTTTAGATCAATTTAATTTTATCACTTTCTTTTCCATTCCATTTACATTTACATGTCAATTTACATGCTCGATTCTCCATGTCTCAATTATTTGCTCTTTAGGCTCATCCCCCATCCTTCATGGTTTGCTTGCATTCATTTATAATATTATCCTCATCATGATCAATTATTTGAATCAAGAATTGATAAGTACTTTATTATTACCATTGTTGATTATCTCATACACTAATTTGCCAAAGATGTATCTAGTCTTGATTCTTTGTAGGTCTAAAGTTTCCAAGTGATAACTGCTACACATTTTTCATATTTAAATTATTATTGAAATAGATTTGATCTAGATTTAAGAAAATGCGAGAATTTTGTTCTAATTCAAATGTTACAACTAATCTCCCCAAAATTGAGATTTAGAACTTGATCATTTTCTCTATCTTTTGTGAGTTTTTAAAAGCTTCTTAACTATTAACTTTCTTGTATTCAAAGATTAAAACATAAGATATTTTTAAAAGATATTTTCTAAATGAAAATTTATATCCATAAAGTAACATGAATTTTGATAATTCATCTACACTCCAAAATGCGAAATAACGATATCATTATGACCCCACCATTTTGTATTAATCGGTTTGGAGTGAGAATCTTTTATTCTGGTAAGTGTGAAAGATGATTGCTTTACTCACAAATATTTACGAAAGATGATTGCTTTACTCAAAAAATATTTACTTGTGTATCTGCCTGCTTGATTGCTGTGTGCTTTCACTAACACGAAATGATTACTGACTGTCTGCTTTTCTGCCAAATGAGATTTTTATTCATTTAGCATCAAGAAAGATTAAAGCTTGGCAATCTATTTATCATGTTTTAAATCTCACAAAATGTTAAATGTTAATTCGCACATCTTTAAAAACGCTTTTAAAATGATAACCTGATTGATGAAGATTTCACTACTATGAATTTTGATTTGGTGTCTTCAGCTTTCCTGAAATTATTTGAAGAAGACATTTTATTTTATTATAACTGTGTTTATATTTTCTTTCCTTGGGTGTCAATTTTTGTGCCACCTGTTAGTTTAAAAATGTTTCTATCTGTTACATTTTACATTACTATCGCAGATGTTTACTTAGTGCCTGTTGAAACAAATATATAAATCATCTCTCTCCTTTTGTTTTTAAGTATTGAATTTTTGGCTTTACCATACTCATACTTTCCATTTGATTTGATTCAGTTCTATAGTAATGGGATAATGATAAAGATAATTTCTGAGAGAGATTTGAATAAATTTTGGTTTCTGCTATTGTCATTGTGTCTGGGTTCCAATTCAATTTTCTATCGGACAAACTTGTAAACATGTATTGAGTTTAAATTTAAAGCGCCAAAGTGTCTTCACTCGGGATGTAATCTGAGATGGGTTTTTTTTCCTTTGTGTTTTTCTGTATCAACTATAAATAATAATAGTATGTTTCAATGCCTTTCCTATTCTATTTGTCTCTTCCAGAAACCATTTCCAGACATTCCAGTGTGACGGAGAAAGACATTATGGATACACTGACCGACCACGCCCAGAAGATTGCAGAGAGCGTCCTGAGCCAGCCAATGGCAGGCACCGATTTAAAGGCAGACGTCCAGGTAAGCGTTCTAGTTCCTACAAGGTCAAAAACAACTAAATTCTAAAAACTAAAAAACAAACGTCTAAAACGAGAGTTGTTAAATCGACTGATATTTGATTTGAAAAGTTTTCATTTTGTAGTAAGTAGCTAACATTGAAAGAGAAGATGTTTAGTTCTAACACTGTATGTAAATTGATTTTGAAAAAGAATAACATAACAAATCTATAACTATAACCAATTACATCGCATATCGGTCTCTCATAATAATAATAATGTGCATTATATCTGATAAACTCATCGCTGGAATGATGGTGGAAGAGTTGCTTCATTGTAGACGACAACTTGCATTGTCGTACTAATAAAGACATTTTATCGATTATAAATATGTTGAAATGTTGAAATAACAGAAACAAAATTAGAATAACTCTTTGAACAGATTTTATTGATTTGTTTTCTTGTTTGTATAACATAGAATCAATCAACAACAATCATGGTTTATACTCTCTTTTGTCTTCAACATTCTTTTATTAGTGCTGTCACTGTCATGTTCTTTACAAGTACTAGTCTATGCTCTTTTATTGTCATAACTGAAAATTCCTCTCTAGTTTGCTCAAAGGACCTACTAAAAAGACAAACAACAAAACAATTCAGTCACATTTAAAACATTTTTTAATAGAACAAATTTACAGAATCTGTCAATACAACCAGAAAATATTTGTTCCCTTCTTTAAAAAAAAAGTGAAAAATAAATACTCATCCCACCATGATAATTTTCTACTTCTATTCTATCTGTGTTTCAATACTTGGACATTAATCCATCCATGTATTACTATGATCCTTCTATTGTATTTGTGTTTCAACTATTTTACCGTTTTACTGCTTGTTGTAGCAAGCAACCACAATGTGGTCCGAGATGCACCCACCAAGACCTCTATCTCGGGCTCATTCCGTTCGAGAATTCCGAGCTGTAAGCCAATCCTGCATGCACCAACCAGCACCTCCACCTTTATGGCTTCTATGGCACTGTGCCGCAACTTGTAGTTTGATTTTCAAATCGTTTTTCAAAATTTGTCTTTTTTATTATTATTGCCAATTTTGCCTGTTTGATTAGGTCTATTACTATTATATTTCATGATTTCTGTCTTTCCATAGAGTTAGAAGCTCTTTCCTTTTGAATGCCAAAATTGATTTAAGTCGGTCTTTCTAGTCTTTCCTTCTACCCATAATTTCTTGTTGTATTTGCATGCCGTAGAAGTCCTCTCTGATTGCTGCATGGTATAAAGAAAGAAATTTGTTTTTGTGAATAATTAAATTGATGAACTTGTAAATTTAGGGATCTTTTCAGGAGTGTAATCATTTTATCAATTTGTTATCTTTAAAAAAAAAAGCATGTGTTACTGTTTTGTTGTAGGTTCTCAAATGGGTCTTTCCGTACAGAAAATCAGTTTCCACAGTTTTGTTTTTGAAATTGCACTCATCCAACATATATGTCATTTCTGTAACCAAAAAACGAAAATCTAGTCTTAAAGTTAAAGCTTGCTCAAAGACTATCAATGCATGGAAGTTTAATCATTCAAGCATGCATGATGTTTGCTGAATTATCATTATATCTGAATGTCAACAATATAGTAATCTTCATTTATCATCGCAATCTTGTATGATGGTTGAACTTTACTGGATTTACATGGCAAATAATACCTATAGGCACTAATAGTTACACAAAGAAACTTAAAACTGAGTATGATACTTGTATCTCATAGACTGAGTGAGGTTAGAGTGAATAAAAACAAAGAGGCTGTGTTGTGAAACTCGTTGAATTTTGACACGGATAAGTTTCCTTGTAAGAACTTGAATTAATTTATTGAACTTTCTTCTTCTCTCGTTCACAATTCATCGAACTGTTAGAATTTTAGTTTTAGTATATTGATGAATTTTTCTGGTTGCTTTAACAGCTTTTAACAGCGTGGGGTGATATAAATTAACCTTATCAACAACCAAACAAATAAATGCTACAAGAACGGAGACACTAAACAATTATAGATATCATTATATCTTAGGACACTATGATGAGAACCCCCTTCATAAATTACCAATTTAATGCTTTGTGTGTGTGTGTGTGTGTATATATACGTATGTGTGTGTGTGTGTGGGTTTGTGTGTATGTGTGTTGGAAGGTACGCGGGAGGGAGTTCGTATTTCATTTTTGATTTTCCCAGCATCTGCATTTCATTTGAAGATAGTTAACTCAAATATAACATTCAACTTTATTTTAAATGGGATTTCTTCATCTAATGTCAAATTTGACCAAAAACACACAAAAATGATATATATTATGTTTCCAGAAAAATACGACAGGCATTTTGCCATATCACGACACAGATTTTTCACACAATTTTTTATTAACATTTATCTAGGTTTGATGATCTAACATTTATTGACCTTTGACCTAACCCAATAATTTGTTTCTTCTTTCCCCTAACTCGCTGCTTTAACCAATGGCAGGAGGCCGTTCGAATCATGCAGGTAGACAATGAACGGTGTTAGCAAACACACACACACACACACACACACCTGTAGTCTGTAGTCGTTCTTTATTCGTTGTGTGTAGTGGGCAGGTGTGGGTATGGGTGTGTTAGACATTGGATCCTGTGTATGCGGTGGACTTAGAAAACCCAACAAACTTGTGTTGCAAAATTTCTGAATCCTCGATAATGATTGAAAATTTGAAAAACTTTCCCGAATAAAATAAACTTAAAATTTTCAATATTTTAATGGGGATGAAGTGACACACATTTTCAACGGACTTGTATCCATTTCAACAAACGACCTTGACATCTAATTTAACACCCGTTAAAGGAGAACATCAATTATTGACTGAACGTAGAGAGAAATAAGAATAAATATTTTTCTATATTAAATCTCGTAAACAGCTTTTGTGACATGTTGTATTGGTGGGTTTGCTCGGTTGTAAGCAAACACCTAGACATCTCTATTTTGATTTTAAATATTAGTTATGTGATGTAGATGAAATTTTAAGTTTTATCTTTTAGCTTTTGAACTCGTCGCATGTTGTAGACTTGAAATGTAGAGCAGGCCTCATGCCTGTGGCTTCCTACTAGCTATGCTGTAGCTCCTTATCGATAAATGCTACATTATTTATTTATTGTACTTTGTTTAGACCATTTGATTATTATAAACAAGATTGGGGGAGCAGGAACTGGAATATTAAGAAATAATCAAGAAAGGCGCAGCGTTTCCATTAGCTGGAAGTATATTAAATGAGCAGTGCCGAAAGACGAAGCCTGGGGAAGAAAATAAGAAGAAAAAACGCATTTGGCATTTTGTTGTTTATAGATAGCTGTACTCATAACTCTTAGGTACCAATTAGAGATGTACAGGTTTTTGCTTCTCCTCTGGTAGAATATAATATACATATCAGACAAAGGTTCCAACAATCAAATCACTTTTCTGTGAAAAAAATTGTGCTGTTCATTATTTGGATTTTGAAAATGTTAGTGCATGCCGATATTTCAACGACAGACGATTAGAAAATTGTACATTTTTAGATATTTGTTTCTTTTTTCGTGACATTTGTTTCTTCCCACCCCTTGCCCTTAGCTTAGTCCATTGTCGTGTTAAATGGAGGCTATAAGGTTATACTTGGAACTTCTTCTTTTGTCTTGGAATAATTGTTTCCTTGTACATTACAATGCAAGTTGAAAATGCCTGAGTTTCTGTCAAATGGATGAAGATTGATTCATCCCGGCATCAGCAGCTGAATATGTTTCCAAGTGACAATGCTCCGTCGTCCCTTTCCTACCCTGCATGCATGCCATATATCAATACCTAATCAAACTATTATATATATTATTATTATAGAATATACGTTACATGTATATGTCTTTACACCCTCTGTTATTGGAGTACAATAAATGATAGCAACGGGTAAACAAGAACTCTGGTGGGCTTCTTGTGAAAGGATGGGATGACGTGGTGTTTGCATGTCCGCCATGTTATGTTGCTTTCAGTTTTTAAGAAAGAGATTTATTGTTAGTGTTAGTGGTCAAAGGGATAGCAACCTTTTGCTGGTTTTGTAATCATTTCTTTATTTTTCTTTATAGATGTCAAACTTCTTTATAGCTAGTGATGAGATGAATTAGATTTGGGTCCCCATGCTATGGCGTAGATTCATTCATTTCATGCAATATTATGATGTACAATTTGGGTTTGGGGCGCATAAAACACAGTTTTGGAAGTTGACGTTTTAGCCTCCCCATTTAGCATCCCCATTCTATATATGAACTCAAAATATTCCCGACATGTATATATATCCACTACTATTGAGATTGATACGTCATCGCCTTATGAATTGTTTCTCGTGCCAGTACGATCAGGTTAAAGCTAATCAGCAAAACACACTTGTAGATACTGTACATATCTAAGTTAAACTCGTTGTATTTAAATTGTATGTCTTCCAAAATTTTGTAGCTTTTTATTGTAAAACTGTACCGTTCAAAATACGACATAAAAAACCAATGATTGGTTTGCTGGTAGAATTAATTTACCAAATGTTCATAAATACCAAGGTTAGACTTTAGCTTGTTATATAATATGCTTATTTTGAAATTAGGATTGTAAATTTCATAATGAATATTGCACGAGATAAAATTATACAAAATCTCAAGTCCAAATAGATAGGTTTACTACTGAGATTGATAGTTACCCAAAAAATGTTAACATTTGAAAATGTCCATGATACAATTTTTTTCGCGAAATGAAACAATGAAAAAGAAAGAACTCTTTTCATAGTTATTATATATATATATCTGTCCCTTTGTCCCGCCATTGCCTTGACAATTTGTAACGTTTCCCCTCCCCGTGTTTCCGTGTATACAATCTACCCAGGATGCCATAGAGGAGATAATGCGGAATCGAAGGGCAAGCAGCGCTGTTCCCACAGCGGCCGAATACAAAGCACTCATCAAGAAGTCCCTCACCACCGCCGGTAATCATTCATTCATTCATCCATTCATCTATTCATTCATTCATTCATTCATTCATCCATTCATCTATTCATTCATTCATTCATTCATTTATCCATTCATCTATTCATTCATTCATTCATTCTTTTATTCATTTCGTACATTATTTGGAAAATTTTATTTGGTGCGCATCAAAAAAGGTTGAAAATACCATCATGTGAAAATTCTATTTATTAACACAGGAAGATATAATATTTCAAATTGTTCAATTTCTTTAATAATTTCAATCCAAAATCTCCAAGCTGTTTCAGTTTCAGATAAGTAAGGAGATAATAATGATAATAATAATAATAATAATTATAACAATAATAATGATAATGATAATAATGTTTGTTTGTTATCCAATACCTTTTACCGCTTTCGCAGTGTCGGCACCCAGCTTCATGCTCAGTCTTAAATGGT
>JAULCB010188803.1:0-15892 GCA_032358575.1 Dendronotus rufus
GAGAGAGAGAGAGAGAGAGAGAGAGAGAGAGAGAGAGAGAGAGAGAGAGAGAGAGAGAGAGAGAGAGAGAGAAAGTGTGTGTTTGTGAGTATGTATGTCTACCCAATGACTGACCCAAAAGCCAGACTACCTGGCTGCCCTACATTGCCCTGTAACAAGGGAACCAATCTAAGAAATAATTTGTTTTGTTATCCAATGCCTTATACTTATAGTATGGCGTTGCATTAGCAGTGTCTGTTCCCAGCTCCATGCCAAGTCTAATGAGGTAGATAACCCCAATAACCACCTTTGACCAAACACTGAGCCGGGGAATAAGATGGATCAGGAACTACGGCAGGCAGGCGATGATCAGCTCACTGCGCTCTAAGAAATACATTAAAAAAGAGAAACCTAGACATGGCTTTAGGACTAGGAGAAAAACCTGGAGGGGTGACCCACCCACCAAAATTAAGCCCGAATGTGTAAAGACTGAGACTGTGATGTATGTACATATTATCGTCCTGCTCTGTGTTTTTCAAATATCACCGGACGGTTATTATTAAACTGTCCCCAGTCAAACAAACGAGAAGTTGGTTTCAGATCAATACCGTCCAATGAATGCAGAAGACCCAAGTGTACTACATACCAGAAGCCTGTTTGTTTTGATTGCCTGTGTGAGTGCGACATGTGTTCACATCCACACATTTGAGGTCATACAGAGCTGGTAAAAAGTAATATACAGCAGTTTGAGATGACAGAAAATAAAAGAAACAGAGGTAGAACCCACCAGGGACACCCGTCCAACACTGTTACTGTTAATTAAATATTCAAATAAATGAAGAAAGAAAAAGGTAAAGGGAACATGCACTCTTTATTAATAAATATACTCAGAGATTTACACATCAAATCAGGTGAATCAAAAAATGTCTTCGGAAAATTTGACAGTAGGTATGTTTCATATCATAATGTATAGATATATTATATATTATCATCAACTGGTTTGTTTTATAAGTTTGACCTCCAAGGATCATATCAATGCCGAAAAAGTAAGTTGATAGTTTCAGTTAAAAGATCAGAAACAGAAGTAGATTGTTTGTGTGAAGAGAGTACATTTCATGGAACACCATTGACATTATATTAACATATCTAACACACTCAAATATAAAACAAACAAGTACATAGAAAGTATAGAATATCAACAACATCATACCAACACATCTAAAAATCTATCTACGATGCATTTGAATGACCCGATGAGCAATACATCGGACGTATTACTCACAAATGAAAACCACACAACATGGACTGTTGCCTGTGTAGGTAAATAAGAGGATGAATAAATAAACCAATAAATAAGTAAATCCAGAATTAACAACGTACTAAAGTAAAAGTCTTGCTTCCCACAAACACTCGAGCACAGAATTCACAACGAAAAAACTACACAGAGATATGAATATGAATCATGAGACCATAGAAAAATGGAATGAAAATATTGATATGACAAAAATATATTTATAATAAATCAGTATGAACTATAAATAAAAGAATATCTTGATATGTTCAAATCATCATAACAAATGCTTAACACAAGCAAATAAATGGAAATATTTGTTTGTTTGTTTTAGAGTTTTACAGCCCTTCGACCTCCAAGGATCGTATAAGCGCCAAGAAAAAGTAAGTTGATAGTTTCAGTTAAAGATAAGAAACAGAAGAAAATGGAAATAAAAAAACAGGAGAGAAAAAGGGAGATACAGGGTGAAGAGGAAAAGAATGTATTCAAGAGCTCAGATGAAGCACATGAACCAAAAGAAATATAATGAAAAAAATTAAAAGAATTAACAAAACCAATTGGAGTTAGATCTTTAAAAAACAAGACTTAATTAGTCATATTGCACATCATAAAAATTAAAAAATATCACAAATTCTACAATCTAAAAGATTTTACAATTCAAAAATGATATTCAAACTTCTAAAATAAAACAGTGTAAAGATTTGTATAAAAGTTGTTAGATATTGCACATATTTCAATGATCTCTATATTCTTCCTTGACCTGTAGTCAGAGGCAGCATCTTCTGTAACATTCAAACCTATAAAAGGATGTGTACTGTCTTGAAAGGTTTTACATTAAAGATTTAAAAAAGAATAAAATTGTAAACATCAAATCAAATGACTCAAAACAATTAATTAACAATATTGCACTTTGTAAATAAATAATAGGCTGTCGTAGGTCGTAGGCCGGGGGGGTACGTTTTCCGCCTATGAATCGAAACGTCTTGGATTCAAAACCCAACAGTATTTTCCTGACGACTGGTGATTACCAGTGACAGTAATACAGCGACACCTGTCTTCTCGAGTAGTGAAGTCAGAACACTAGCCTTCACGGATGGAGTGAAAAACAGGAGATCCCGTGTTTACATTAGATACGTTCAAGATCCCACAACAGATCAAAGTGTTGTTATTCATATTATCTAAGAACTTAATGACTTGGTCACTGGTCTCAACATTGTTCCCATACAAACTGGAAAAGCACCACAGGAATGTAATAAATACATAGTAAGTCTAGTATTCTGAAAGATATTGCACATTCAAATAGGAGGAGCCAAACATTTTACTCCAATGTCAAACCCAACTCCTCTCATCTACATTGTTGATTCATTTGTCACTTAATCTCTGGTTGAATAATTCTCAATATGAACCTCCTCTTAAAATCTGTTCATAAACATGAAAAAGGTAAAGGAATCATGACTAGTTTCAATATTAAGTAAAATGTCGTATAATTATAAATATTGAATACATAATCCATTATTGCACGCACCTTCCAGATGATTTTGGTATCAAGATCTTGTCCACAAAAAAAATATCAAAACCTTTCAAATCAAATCAAATCCCACCTCCAAAAACCCAAACCCCTTTATCATATTCCTTTGATTCTAAAACTTATGTTTGTCAGAGAGAATATATTTTTTATAAACAATGATAAAATCAAATGGAATACAGCAGGGACCATTCAATAACTCTTCGTGGATGGTCAAGTGACTTGAATCCCAGCCAAGGCAGACTTGAATGCGAAGGCCAGCGGGGTGTTGGTGTTGTCCTGGTGAGAACAAATCGTCTGTAGTTTGGAGACGACGTCGCAAACCGTGTCACTCGACAATTCCTCCGTCACCGCAATGGTTGGAAAGTCGGCCAGGAGTCTGCCCACCGCCTTGAGGATGTCGTCTTGAAGACTCTGCAGGCGACTCTCAGTCTGACACACCTCCCTCTCTTTCATCTCGTTTTCACGGGTAATTTGAATGACTTCCAATTCACGGGCACTCACGTCGCTGCGATAAGAAGTTACTCTCGCTTCCAATTTGGCATTGGCTTGTCTCAATTCTAGAATCTCTTCGTCCAGTCGTCTCAAAGCTTCATCATCATCTAAATCTGGATAACAAAGAGAGAGAACAAATTTAAATTAATATATCCCATACTCAAACCACTGTAGTATAATTGTTACTTCTTAAAGTTCATTCTTCATGTCTCCATTCAAACACTTCACCCATTTTACTAACAAGTGGAGCAAAAAAGAGAGACAAAAAAAAAATGTAACTTGCCCTAATCACCAGACAAAATTTCTTAGTCCTTTACACCACACATTATTGTAATGGGACCAACTTCCTGTGCTGAAATCCTATAGATCAAGAACTGTTGAGAAGCAAGTGATCGTGTCATTGCGTCCTTTGCATCCCAGCCAGCCATTTAGGGAGGCTTTAATGTGAATCTTACCAGGGCTGGTTATCCTTTGCTATATACACTGCGTTTGTAGTGGTGGCACCTAGCTCCATGCTCCATGCACCTAGCTCCATGCACCTAGCTCCATGCCCCGTCTCAAATAGCCAACGAGGTAAATACCAAAATATACCATTGTTAATAACACACACAGCTATGGAAAACTATGGATCAATGATTACTACAAGCAAGCAGGTGATCAGCCCACTGTGCGTGCAAAGAATGCCGATGACTAAAATAAAAGACTGACCATCCCCGTCTTGCGCCCTGAGCTGGATAGTGGTGAGTTCTTTGGCCGTTAGCGGGGCTCGTTTGACGATGGCGCTGGCAGAGGGACATCCCGACACGCTGCGGTGAGACTGGAAGCTGCCATTGGAATGGCCCGACCCGTCACAGCCTAGGATGGGACAGCTATAACACACACGCAAGGCAGGAAGGAAGGAGGGGTAATGGGAAGTGTTACAATCTGTAATCAAATGGTATGCGGTATAAATAATAGTAATCAAAGAGAAAATGAAATAAGATATACTTTATTGACTTGGAGGAAATCATAATCTGTTAGACAGGCTGTTTTACAAACAACCAAGGGTATCTATTTTTTCCCCCTTTTGATTTGTATGCAACAATTCGAGAAAATTACTTTGTAAAAGTCCAATTTATCTAATTCCAATCCCATGTATCTATAACTCATTTCAAATATGTAGTAGTTGTGACTATAACAAAGCCTCTCTGTAGCGCTGTCGAGTCTTAACAATGACTTTACAAATGGCTAGTACTTACTACACATTGTCAAATCGTCCATCGATCATCTCAGGGTCTCTGAAGTCAATTCCTCCTGGGAGCTTTTGACCTCGCTGCTTGCTCACCAGAGGACAACCTGAAGCACTGGAGAAGAAAAACATTCGGCATCAGACATCAGGACGGGCTCTTTCTTTATAACCAAACAAAAGAAGGAAGAAAGAATTTCTTGTGCCACGAGTAGTGTCATTTCATCTTAAAATAAGAAAAGAATGTTTTAGCCTTGAAAATGGTAATTTAGCAGCTAAAAGTAAAAGCACACTTCTCTGATGGGTTTTGTCATTGGTTCTAAAAACTAATTAGGCCTACATGTACAGTATAGTCATTCCAATCGCAGCCGAGACGTTTCTTTTCATCATCAATCTCATCTTGCAATGTCTTTCATTATTTATCACTATTCTGACACACTCGCCCACATACTTTGGTATCATCAGCCTTTTATCAGGCCTGTAAAAGGCCCATCACAAAATTGTCTGAAAATGTTCCACAATTCAAGAAAGGGATTATACAATCGACTTTCAATAAAAATAAATAAATCATTTTTTAATGTTTAGTAAAGCAGTCTCTAACACGGGATTGGCTGAAATCAGACAATTGGTTGAAGATTTACAGGCCTGTTTTATGTATACCGACTCCTGGCCTACTTTCTCTCTCTGACAGATGTAAGACATAATTCATACACGACAACAAAATAAAATAGAAAAAACAATAACAATTCTACAAGCAACACATACACAAAGACCTATGAGAGTATGAAAAATGGAATAATAAATCTTAACAACTCAAGTCATCTCATTGTTGACTCAAGGTAGACAGTGATAAACCAACAAATTATTCCTATCAAATCATTTCATGCTTCAAATCTAACACAAAAGAGCATATATACGGGTACACATAAACGCTATTGTGAAATAAATGATTGGTAATTGAAATGGATTACAAAACAAATAAATCTAATATTTAATTTCCGCTTTGTGTGTGTGTGTGTATGCGTAAATGTTTTCAGGTTTACCCATTCTTCTTACGTTCCTCTACACTTATCTGATTTCTGTTTTTAACATCCAGGAGAACAGAACCCCAATTCAATACGTCAACAAAGACACTAAGGAGATAATCAATACAAGAACGCTGGCCAAGCTCTGAAAATCGATCCACTCCTACACAAAGTCAAAGACGCCGATTCTTGGCAACAAATCATACACACAGAACACACACAGCTAAGAAAGACCTGCTGCCTGCTACATCAGGAAGGCAGTCAGTCTACTGCCGGTCAAGAGCAAACTGTCCACAGCTAAAAAGGGAACTGGCAACAACAACATCAAGGAGTGGAAACAACAAAAACAAATTTGAAATAATATAAAAAATTCATGTAAATTTAAAGCGCTGGTTGTAATTCATGAATTGAAATGGGTCTTTAGACATCAACAGTGGACAATAGGAAATTTGTTCTAGATATTAAATTATGGTGTGTAAATCCTTGCTGTGAAGTGCCATTAATATCGTTTTTGAAATTTGCAAACTTTATCTCACAAAATCTAGAGCTTTTCCCCCAAAAAATTGATTTGTAGGTTTAATTAAGTCTATTAATTTTACACATCAAAAATGTTATAGTTATACCATGCACAACACATTAAAAACAAAAACAGCAGATTCAAAACCAAAACAACAAAAAGATAAAATAAGGAAGACTTGACAAAAGATTCAATCACGGGGATGACATCTGACTTATTGAATCTTAACCAAAAATATTTAAACTGATGAAAAACAGTCAGAACAACGGATACCAGCAAAGATCAATTTTCACTACGGAAAATGTGACTTTTACGATAACGGAAATAAAAAATGATAAAAATAACGGAAAGACACCAGTGTATCAGGACAGATAAACTTGTCACAGTGACACTCGTGTGCACACATCAAACAGTATATGGAGAGAGGTACTACCTTCGATGGGACAGATATTTCCCTGTGATGTGACCAGACCCATCACAGCCAGGTACGGGACAGCTTGCCGCAGTGAGTGAAACAAGACTCGTATATAAACTACACGGCATAAATACTAAAGACAATGTGCTGCGCTGATACGAGTTCAAAGATGACGCATGTCGCATTCTCTTTGTTCAGCTTTCAAAAGAGTAGATTAAGTGCTTTTGTCATTTTTGGAAATAGGACTTCATGCATTACCTCTCTAACGTATTTATTTCAAAATTATTTAGTATGGTACTTCTTATCAAGAAAAGAAATAGCCATGTTTTGTTTTAAGTATTAGCAGTAAACAATACATATTCTGTACATGGAAGTTTAAGTGGAAGTCAAGCACAATAACTCAGTGCTATATTATAATATATACGGTATGTAAAATGATTGAAATGAACCAAACCAACAATCCGTAATCCTTACCGTAGAGGATCCTCCGTTTCCTTCTTGTCCCCTTCCTTCATCAAAACTTTCTTCATTTTGGCAGCTCTGGGACAGCCCGACAGGCTCCGATGGGAGGCATAGCTTCCTGTCACATGACCACTACCGTCACATCCGGGTGTCGGACATCTGGAGTAGAAGCAAAATGGAACAGGCCAGATAATAAACAGGAATTCCAAGACTGGATGCAAATTTTATACAGCCAAACACATTCATTGAGATTTTCTTTCTAATCGGTTTTAAATTTTTCTCACAGAAAAAGACACAAAAACAATGCATGTTCAATACCTTGACAAACTAAGAGAAAATAAGGATCATGGTAAGTGAGATATTTTCTATTACTATTACAAATTCAAGTTAATTTTAAATAGGATTTTCTCTCTTGAATCATCTTTCTACAAAGAAAAACAATGAGATAGATATTGTATACTTTTGTCAAATTTCACAACAGTTTTAATACGAGCTGATAACATATATTCAAAAAGGTGAAACAATTCTAAATAATATGGACTTTAAAAAAAGACATCTTTATCAAAGACAAAGTGACAACAACTTTATGTGCACCCCACAATAAAAAATCCCTTTTACTTTTTAATTTCAGGCTCTACAACTTCCGACGTGTTTAATCAGATCATAACACTTTGTAGAATACCTTAGTATCTAAAACAAAAGAAAGCCAGCAAATGATAAAAATACAACAATTAACAAAAAAACACCACATTCCAAATTTAAAATAAAAATAATACAAAAAACATACAAGTACTTACCATAAAGACGTTTTGGCCGCAACTTACCAGAGAGAGCTCCAGACAGCAACGGTCAGACTGGAGGTAAAAATCTTTTCTTTGTCTTTCCTATCTTAACAATTTTTCTCTTTTAATTCTTTAACATTATAGATAACTCTGGACAATTAAAAAAAAAACCTTAATGATAATAATACTTATATAGTCTTATAGTCGTCACATGACAGAGTCGAGGTTCGAAATCGGGTCGTGCCGGTGGTAAGTGCACTGATCACTTGACCACCATGGATTTCTCTTGTTGGTTTAGTGGTCCCTGTATATATCCCAATGTTCCATTCAGCTCCCCTGAACTAATACTAATACTGACAGAGTTTTTAAGGTTTGACCGTGTGAAATCGGATCCTACTAGAGGCCCATTTAAAATAGCTGAAAAACTATAACCCAATTAACCGTAAATGTTGAAAACTTTTGTTTATGTTGAACGAACACACATAACAATAAATCAGACCTGTAAATGACCCAACACAAAATTGTCTGAAAATTGTCCACACTTCAGGTAAGGGACTAATATACTATTGACTTCCAATCAATAATACAAAATAAAATAAAATTCAAGCAGTTCCTTAAATTGAAATTGTCTGAAATCAGACAATTGGCTGAAGATTTACAGGTCTGAATAAATGTTTGTGTTAGTTTTACAAAAGTGGCCACATCACAAAATCTTCAAGTATACCATGGCCCTGCCTGGCATTGAACCGGAAACATTCATACAGCTCAAGGGATTCGAACCGTAGACATCCAGATAACAGGCAAGTACTTTATCTCTAAACCACAATGCTGGTACACAATAGCGACATGCAAGGCCCAAACCATACACTGTATATTATGTACATTATGTGCATTAAGGGAAATTTTGTCCTCACTTATTATATAGTTAGAAACCCATAGTTGTTTATCTTATAATATACGATTGTTGGTTACAGTATTACTGACACGTCAGAACTGATATTCTTATGTCACTCTTTTAAAACAACGTAGTATGTATCTTTATGTTGCCTCTTGTCGACGTATATTTTAGTACCATTTGAGGACTGTGTGTTGGTGTGTATATATATTTATAATATTGCATCGACTGATGTTGACAAAATGATAATTTCTGAAAGGATCGATAAAGTATATCTTATCTTAATAATCTCTGAGAAAATCATCCCATGCCTCCTGACATTCCAACCAATAGTAAAGGGTCTGAGAATGACACGCATGAAGCACAACATAAACTGGAAATTTTTGCATTTGTGTTAAGTGTCCTACATAAAAAATTTGATAAATTTGTTCTCGCGCAAAAACACCATGAAACAAAACTGTGAAATGAAGTGTTGGCATGCAGAAAAATACCTGTGTTCCAAAGGTAAAGCAGTGAATAAAAGAGGTTGTTTAAGCATACAAAAACAACTGAATCGGAACATTAAAAATAAAACACAGCAAACAAAGGAAGCAAGACTAGTCCAATGACACAAATGAAAACGAATGGAACTGAAAACACAGTGATAAAGAGACAAATTAAATAAATGAGAAAATCACCAGAAAGACAAAACAAAATAAGAACAACACCAAATATGGAACAATAAGTATAAAAACCCCCCCCCAAAAAAACACAGAAATGAAATGAATAAAATAAGGAAACAACACAAAACTGAAAAAATTGAATATCAATCTAAAAAACAAAACAACAATATTTAAGAAAGTTGCAACTAAAAGGTACAAAAGGTAAATTGATCAAGAAAGAAAGAAGCAACCAAAGAGGTTGCTTAAGCATACAAAAACAACTGAACCGGAACAGTAATAATAAAAACACAGCAAAACCAAAGAGGAGTAATATAAGCCAAAAAGAAAACTGACTGGTCCATTCAAGAAGACAACAACCAATGAAGAAATATTAACACATAACACCATCAAAAACAACGACAGAGAACACCGAGGAGGCTGTATCCACTCACTTCTGCTCCACCTGGTTGGCTTGCACAGTGGCCCTGTCAGCCAACGGACACCCCGACAGGCTGCGATGGGACGTGTAGTTACCGGTCACATGACCAGAACCATCGCAGCCCGGGGTGGGGCACGTCACGTCGGACCTCGATTTGGACGACAAGCCCCCCAAGAATGGACCAGTCAAGTCCAGAGGCGGGGAAGACAAAGACCGTTTTAGCTCGTGGGAAGGGGAAGAGGGAGAAGGACTCGAAGCCATGCTCAAATTATCGGCATCCTCATTTTCATCCTCCTCCTCATCACTACTGTCAACTGAACTGTTCCACGCACAACGATGCACATGAAGAAAGGTGTAGAAATGAAAACATGCATTATTCAAGAACAAACATCACTGCAATCACAGGCTTACATGTTACAAAAGAATTAGGTGTGGGTTATGTTACAAGAGGCTATGATGTCATGCCGAGGGCAAGCTGGTTATTTTCAAAATTGGTTTGATTATATTTTAACCATGTTATGTTAATATGTATTATGGCATTCCTTAAAATGAAAATGTTATATGAACAACAAATTAGTTGCAGAGAGAATATTAACAAGGTGAGATTAGGGTGTGTTAAATATGCTCTGCTTAGAACTGAACAAGAATTAGGAAAATAAAACATGAGTAATCATACATATCATCATCAATACAGTAATAAAACAAATATATATATTAGCTCTGTGCCACTTCAATGTTAATAGTAAATATAGACTAGAGAAAGCTGTGGATGGGTTTTAAATGTTCGACGGACTACAATACATTGACATGTTTATAGAGAAGGAAAAAAAACCCAGTTGCATCTTCCTGTCTTATAGAACGAAAAAATCCCCAAATTCGATAACATGAATTGAAAAACTCAATTTGAAATGTATAGGACTGATTTTATTTGTATAAAATTCATTGCATTTACAAAACAAAATTGTACAATAATATGTAAACATCAAATGATTCATCATTGGAAAGCACTGCTAGAGGAACAAAATAAAACACGTTTGTCATAATTTGACAATCTCAAAATGACGTTAAGTCAAAGTAACCAAGTGTATACAAGTCATTTATTAAGTCATGGCAGATCTACAAACCTCGTCTTTGGGAAATCTGCTGGAAAACGTTACTTTAATCGGAATATTTCTAAATGAATTAATATTCCATATCTCGGCCGAATCACTATGTCTTTCCAGTTCAGATTCCAAATGTAAAGTAAACTACAGACAGTAACATTTGTAAATCTGGAGGCGTAAATTCCATTTTGTTGTGAGAATCAAATCTTTGTGATCAAACTGGCAAATTAGGCAGACAGGTCTCTCATGACATGAACAACAGGAGAATATCAAAATACACCAACCCTAATGGTTATCAAACATTGACAACCCGTAACTTATCAACTAGGCTACACATATAACACTTCTTACATCTCATCTTTCTCTCACACACATACACACACCTGTCTCTCACTCGCTCCCTGACACAAAATGATAATATTGAGTCAACAGCCTATCTCTCTCTCCACTGGCAGCATTTGCCCACCCTGTTGGTTGTGAGGTTTTAGTTACACTACTTACACAGCCTGGACTTTACACATCACAAGTCACAGCTGCCTAGATAATAGCAATGCTAACCATGAAAGCATCTTAGGACAAGCCATTATGTATGATGAAGTGATACAACCTAAATGATACAATGACTTCTTTATAATGAATGGGGTATAACTTTAGTGATCACCGTCAATACATCTT
The DNA here is from genome assembly GCA_032358575.1 of Dendronotus rufus. Lineage (NCBI taxonomy): Eukaryota > Metazoa > Mollusca > Gastropoda > Nudibranchia > Dendronotidae > Dendronotus > Dendronotus rufus. The sequence continues at coordinate 11,470 of JAULCB010188803.1, forward strand.
GAAAAGGACGACTACAGTCATTGACAAGTTTGAGTGTATTTAAACAAGGGAGTATCAATATAATCAATGATAGTTTCTTCAAATATCATCATGTGGAAATGAGAAAAAAGAAGAAGAATTCGTCACACTTAATCTTTTAAGTCTTAGATGTGTAAGATACATAAAACAAGTATCCAATCAATTTGTAAATAAACCTAGGAAATATGATAGTCCAATAAATTCTGTAAAAGGAAAAACTGATATATTTTTTTTTCATATCACACAAGTATCTTTGGATTCCAATCATGATCCCAAATTCGTATCATCTTTACCTAATCTAAGAGATTAAACAAGTTCACGAGATGAGGCTCGGACAAAAAAAATCAAAATCATAATTGTCTTTATAATTCATTCAGAAAAGTATTTGAGTATTGCCAATAGAGCAATATTAAGATAATATAACTACATCCTGATGGAAGTATATTTCACAGTTATAAAACCAAACCAAGGTAAAGGTATACATATATAATATGAATCTATTTACAACCTGATTTTGAGCAGAAATTGGTAACAACTAATCAGCATTGGAAAAGAAGGGCATATTTTCAAAAATGGTTCTTATTGTAAAGTTATTTTTACGAAGGACGAAACAGTGAAAGAATAAGACGGGTCAATGAATAAGTAATCTTCATTTCAAATAAATTATTTCTGAACCATCTTTCAACACAACCAGCCTGTTAGGCACGACATACCAGTAGTACTTGCAATCTGACAATTTCTGTCGCTGCTTCATAGGATAGATTCAGTTATGGACTTTCATTTTCAATACATAATTTTCCGCCTAGAGATCGAAGGGTCCAGGGTTCAAATCCTGACTGGGTCCGACGTTACTCTCGGAGACGGATGTAAAAATCAGAGGTCCCCCTGGCGTTGTCTTTGTCCAAAAAATTGTAAACGCGCCTAACAGGCCGCATGTTTCGTCTGATGTGTTACATGTTTCATTGGTGTTAAATGCGGTATTGTGAAGCGCTTAGAGCATGGTGATGACCATGGATAAGCGCTATATAAATGCTCTCATTTAATCTAATCTAAATCAAATAACCAACATACATCATAAAACACTATTGATACAGCCAGCATGTTGCATTCATTTGGTTGTGAGAAGAGAGCACATTCGAATATATTGTGCTTGGATAAAGTAAGAAGATAGTTTCAGATAACATATCATATATAAGTGTATAAGTAACAGAAGTAGAACCCACCAGGGGCACCCTTGTTAATTTCAGACCGTGTTCATTCCTAGGCAGTCAATTTTGTATTTACATTTCCTTCCCAAAGTGAAGGACACAGAGGAATGAAACAGCTTAGCGCGTTCTATAAAACGATATATAACATTCTGACAATAGAAGAGTCAATGTGGAGACAGGGAGTTATTGACATACATGTGTATATAAAAGAGTTGCGTGAAGGGAGAAAATCATTTGTCTAAGGTGTTTGATTAACATTAACATTAGTTATTTTAACATTAGTTATGTTTTCAGTATATATATTTGCAACGCAAGAGCAAACTTTTGATAGAGATTTGATTTCCTAAACAAGACAACTGAAACAACAATGGATAATATGAAAAGGTATGGGAAAAAATAAGAAAAGATGAAGACAGATATACATTTTTACAATGAGAAAAGATGCTTTCATATAACATAAAGAAAATATGAAGCACAAATACAATGAATAAAAATCGAAATCAGCACAAAACTGTGCCTATGTTTCCCAAGTTAAAGAAACATCCATAAATTCGTTCTCAAAACAATGAAATTATTTCTCACCTAAACCCCAATACTAGCGGTCAATACATGAGCAATTTTTCATGATATTTTCAATGATCAACCTTTGTAAAAATTTGAAACAGAACCGTAAAATCAAAATGTGACTGCTTATAAAAGAGAGCTAGGATGACCTACCCGTTGTTGACTGGCAGCGGCAGTGGTTGGTTCTCCAATGGTCGGCCCAGGCCGTCTTGGAAGGAGGCCATGGAGGAGCCCGAGGAAGTCGAGCTGGGACTAGTACTTCGAATGGTGTGATATCCTTCCAGGATCGAATTACGACGATTACGCAGCATGTTGGGTTTGTGGCGCATGTGCGGGTACTTGGATAAAATATTTGGCCTTTCAGGAGCGTGTCTGACATTGGAGATCACAGGACCAGACGCTTTTGGCTTCTCCGCTTTGACAGAGTTTTCTGTGACAGATTCACGACGCAGTTCTTGTTTGATTGAAACTGTGGTCATTTCTGGTCGGTTGTACTTCTCCAATTCCTTGACCAGGTTTTCCCTTGGAGTCGATTGTGGGACAGAATTGGCGTCCCTCGGTTCTAGCTGTTTGGTTAGAATCATTGGACGTAACACTCGATCTGTGCCTGGAAAATCACGTTAGAAAGAGGAAATGACGCCATTAAAAAATAAAAATTGCGTTTCATACATTAGCACAGATGGTTAAAAAAAAAGATAATCAGCAACCCATTCTGTTTAAGCGTCAAATCTCATTTTATTTTCATGATGATATATAATCAAACATTTTAAGGGGGAAATGAGAACCATCTACATAGTAACAGCTGTATGTGTCAAGAATAATGAGATTAGGGTCAGGGTAAAAATGATTATAGCTTAGCGAGACAAAATCTTTGACAAGTTGAAGATATAAAAACGCTTATTTTGATAGGATAAAAAACAAGAAAGGGATACCTTTACAGTCTCAAAAATTACATTACATTCAACAGTTCATGTCACAGACTTGCCAACTTTCCATAAAGTCAATCAGGGACACTTAAGGGCAAAACGAATGACACCCACACACGCTGCGGGAAATGTTAGCGAGAGCCAATGATGGCGGTTGACCTGGAGAGACAGACAGCTAGCCCACCCTCTTCACCCCTCGGCTTATTTAATGTGTTTATGCTATTTAAGATCTTTAAAAAAAAAGTAACTAGTGAAGTGAGTGTCCCTACAATAGCGGGTTTCGTTACGGATATTCTAAGTCTAATGCATTGTTTTCTGTAACTAGACCTGGCGGCACAATCCCAAGGCCTCACCTGGGTTGAGTTGTTTGGCAGCCAACTTGATGAGTTCCTTCTCGGAGCAAGCCGTGATCATTGCCTTGGTGGGGTCGTCAGCGTTGGGAACCACCACAACATGCATGGCTACACAAATAGACAAAAAAACAAAAACATATTGATATGTACATGTACACATGGGTGTAAATGGTAAATAAAAAAAAGTCTGAAACATTTCATATCCCAATGAAAATAGCAATGTGGAAACAGTCCACTTGGATAGAAAAAAGTCTGACAACATCAGACAATTGGCTGAGGATTTACAGGCCTGATGTACAGCTGGGGAAGAAATGATTGCGTAGAAGTAACACAAAACACACCGAAGCTCACATCATAAAAGATTTTTGTAAAACATAATATATTCAATTTTGTCACCTCTCAAATAGATTATTTTAAACATCACAGTGCACTATAACAGGCTTGAAATGAAACAACCAAACCAAAACCAGAAATGTCAAACAATTGACTTTTAAGAGCAAGTAAAAACGACTTACTGGATTTCTGAGACACCATGCGATTCATTGCAGCTAGGGGACAACCAGATTCACTGAAAGGGGAAAATAAGTGTATTCTAGATGTAGAAAGCTTGCTAAAGTATAACAACTACAAAATAAAAATCTAAAAGTTTCCACAAAGAAGTTTTATACTGATAACAGTGTGAAGGTGGTAAGAAGATATCATCTGAAATATTAACATAGCTTTTCAGAGATCAGTTTGACCAAATACGACACCTCAGTTTCATTTCTACTTAGCAAGACAAATAAAACGATTCTCTTCTGCTATAAGGAAACCACAGGCTGGATTAGCATCTATGAAAACACGGGCGGGAATAGAATATATGCGAATGAAATGAGGCCTACCTGCGATGAGAACTTCGATGGTTGTTGACATGGCCCTTCCCATTGCAGCCTTTCACAGGACATCTGAAACCACAAAATCAATGGGATAATGGGATATTTTTGGTTTGGTAAAAGAAGAGCAATCCAATGTTATACAGAGCTGTATCATTCCCTGATTGTGTGAATAAAAAACACCCCATTTTCTACATATATCATCAAAAAACACCCCATTTTCTACATATATCATCAAAACACACCCCATTTTCTACATATATCATCAAAACACACCCCATCACTTGGAATTTATAACAAAGATAGCTGTAATTTCATGCCCTTTTTTAAACACAGAAAAAGTCAGATCTCTCTATCAAACAGACCCGTAAATGACCCATCACAAAATTGCCTGAAAATTTTCAACACAAAAATACCCTGTAAAAAACTTAAGCTGAATTACACAGCATGTTTGTTTACAGTCTATTAATCCTTCAAACAAC
>JAULCB010188913.1:0-15879 GCA_032358575.1 Dendronotus rufus
CTCTAACATCGAGTACAAGGTCGATTATAATTAAAAGAAATTAACGATACGATACTGAGCCAATGGGAATAAATATAGCTAAACCGTACGTTTACCGGAAGGAGGGGGTGGGGGGTCGTTTAAAAATAAAAATGTTTTCTAGTGAACGAGAGAATAATAATGATTAATTTTTGTTTTTTCTGCGTGTGTCTTTTTTTTTGTTCAGGTTTTGAGTTGGGTTACTCCATCACCAACCCGAACTCGTTGGTCTTATGGGAGGCACAGTTTGGGGATTTTTCCAACACCGCCCAGTGTATCATTGACCAGTTCATCTGCTCCGGTCAGGCAAAATGGGTCCGACAATCCGGCATCGTCTTGCTTCTTCCGCACGGCTATGAGGGCATGGTGAGTAGAGGTGGTTGTGGAAGTGGTAACAGTCAGAAAGGCTACCTACATCTGCACAGCCAATTTTCCCTATTCTATCGATGGAATAAGAATAAGCCTTCTGCCAATCCTCCAAATAGTTTGATTTTGGTTGTAGCCTTACTTGATTTCTTCTAGTCTATTAAAGCCAATCCAATCTTGTAGAGCAGAGCTGCAAGAAGGCAATAGAAGTTAAGTTTCATCTTTCTATCCTGACAGGGACCTGAACATTCAAGCGCCAGACTGGAGAGGTTTTTACAGATGAGTAATGATGACGCCGATCACTTCCCTGTAAGTTTGATGTACCCGTCAGTCGTGTTATTTGACTTGTTTGCTTGATTGTCAGTGTTGTTGATCTTGTGTACTATCAGACACCTATCAGTTCCACGCAAGGTTTGTCGATGATTAGTTGTTATTTTTGTCTTAAAGGATACTGAAAAGAATGTACAGTTCACTCTGTAATGAAATTTATTTCACCCACTTCAACAACAGCAAAAAAGTTGCAATAGTAAAAAGCGTTAAAAGTTGAATAAATAATAATACATGACAAATTTCACTGGTTTGTTTTTTTCTCCTGCTTGGTATAGCCGGAAAGTCCCAAATTTGAAATTCAGCAGCTTCATGAAACCAACTGGTTTGTGTGCAACCTGACGACGCCCGCTAACTTCTTCCACGCCATGAGACGACAGATTGCCCTCTCCTTCAGGAAACCAGTAAGTTTGGAGCATTTCTCCATTACTTTTTGTCTCTGTCTCTCTCTCTCTCCTTCAAAATCAATTTTTTGTCTTGCTTTTTTTCCTCTAGCACTTTATGTACAAAAATCGGGTAATGTTTTTTCTTTTATAACAACTAAGAAGCTAAACAAAAATTTGGAAAGATAAGATGCAAAGATTTACCCACTTAATTTGTACTGTGTATTGATTATGGTTATTACACTGCAGCATGATCGTCACATTGACACAGATTGCATCAAACAAATGAATCATTCCAGACTGTCCAATCCCAGGCCTGTAAATCTTCAGCCAATTGTCTGATTTCAGACTTATTTTTACTATCCAAGTGGACTGAAAAGCCATAACCAGTTTATATTTCCGCATTGCTATTTTTGTAGGAAATATGCAACAAAATTATCTGGCCAACACCGGAAAAACTAGGCCAACACCGGATGCGGATAGAGCCAGCCATTTTTTTAATTTGCCATTTACACCCCGGCAATCCGTATCATTGTTTTGTGTGTTTCTGTGTCTTCCCAGCTGATCATCTGTACCCCCAAGTCTCTGCTTCGTCTGCCCGAGGCCCGGTCCAGTTTTGACGACATGGTGGAAGGCACACAGTTCCAGCGTCTGATCCCCGACACAGGAGTTTGTACTGAGAACCCCAAGGCCGTCAGGAAAGTAATCTTCTGTACAGGAAAGATCTACTACGAGTTGATGAAGGAACGGGAAACCAAAAACTTGTCAGAAAGCATTTCCATCAACAGAGTCGAACAGGTAATTAGTTTCTTTTCTTTTGTTATCCGTTGCCTTATATCGCTTTTGCAGTGTCAGCACCACCCAGCTCCATGCTCAGTCTCAAATAGTGAATGATGAAACACAGGAACTACGGCAAGCAGGTGATCGGCCCACTGTGTCTGTCCTTGAATGGTGAATGATGACTATGAGCATTATACAGGATGCATTACTCAGCTGCTAAGCACACATATTTTATGTTGCCTTAGTATTATATCTCATTTATATTATTGTGAAAATGAGAGAACTTACGCTGCAAGCTAAGGTAATTACAGTGGAAGTCGGATTCAACAACGTCGTCGGGACTGACGACATGATCTCGTTGTATGCGACCTTTCGTTATACGTGATGTCGCATACAGGGATTTCAACTGGCCTTGTTGCAGCCAACTTCTCGTTGAATCCGGCACCCACTGTATTTATCAGCTTTTATTACTATACACTCAAACCTGTAAAACAATAAGGGGTAATATTGATGTCTGTTCACAACTTGCCATGGTTGGAATTTTTCTATAAACGACACATTCAATTCATTCAAATGAATTTTTGTTTGTCTCCTCTTTAGATAACCCCATTCCCATTTGACCTAGTGAAGGCAGAACTAGAGAAGTACCCTAAGGCCAAGATCTGCTGGGCCCAAGAGGAACACAAGAATTCCGGCGCCTGGTCGTACGTGGAGCCTCGCATCCAGACTGTCTTGAAGAAAATTGGCACCGACAGCAGCAGACTCGAGTAAGGAATTAGTACTCGTACTATTGGTGGCAGTGGCAATGGGTGGATACACGTTTGCAGAAAAAACAACCCATAGAGGGCAAAATTGATACCATTTTCAGGTTGGATGAGAGGATAGAATGTATTACACTAGCTACAGCATCGCCAAAGTCTGATTCAAGATGCATTTTAGATTCGTTATTAAAATCCACAATGATAAGTAATAACAAAGAGAACAAACGCGAAATATTGCTGAAAACTTATCAAAATGTCGAGATATCGAAGTGAGGTCACTTTCGATACTCGGTATCGCTGTTCTATATTTTATTGCTTTTTTTAGTGCGCTATGTAAGGATACGACTAGAGTCTGTGGCAATTGGAAACCACATCAGCAGTTATGACTCGAGTTGTCAGTGGCAATGAAAGGGTTAAAGTTAAAGGGCTCTGCCATGTGTCCAAGTCCTATCTCTGACAGACTATGAAACTAGAGGTGCTTGCATCATAACCTAAATGTATTGAAACGGGTATTAAACTTAGAACTTTGACCTAACCAACAAGAAAGAGACTGTTATAAATACTGATATGATGTTGTGATGTGATCTCATCTCATCATCAATACTGTTTTATTTTATTTCTATTTTTTCTCCCTCTCTCTTTTCAAGATATGCTGGAAGGTTCCCATCCGCGGCAACAGCTACAGGCAACAAACAGATGCACCTGATGGAACTGGGACAGCTGTATGAGGCAGCCATGGACCTAACCACTTAGATCGTCCTGTCTATCTCATCGACAAGTTGTCCACTTCCCCCTTATACCACTAACTCCTTCCTCTTTCCGTCCCCTTCCATCACGCTGTCTTCTTCTACCTCTTGTTTGTTCTGTCTGTGTTTCTTCTCCTTGCGATTAGAACTAAATGCATTACTACTATCTATCCCTCATCTCATTATTCCCCCCACCCTCCCTCTCCCTTTATTGTTGTCTATATATATATATGTCTCCTCTCTTTGCAATGAAAACTGACCATTATATCCTACACTTACTACTACTACCCCCCTCTTGTTTCATCACACAGCCTATATTACTATTACTATTAGTTTATGTATCATTCATGACCTTGACCTTGATCTGCCTGCACCTATGCATCCTCCTAGTGACGTTGTTGTCATTTGTGTATTTTGTAATAGTATCTTAGAAAAGGATAATGGAGTATTGTCGTTAAATACTGTCTGTGTTTGGATTTGTTATCTATCTGTCAAGACTTGTTTATAGAGGAGACTTATTATTATTATTATTATTATTATTATTACAGTAGATGCCAGTATGTTACTAATGTAATGTGATATATTCTATTTATACTGCGTTGACATACTACACATCTAATAATGTGTGAGTGAGTGGTAGTCGTGTTTTAATAATGGTGTTAACATTTAGTATGGGAGTATTTTTTCCGCCTAGTTTTGTGGCGTGCTTTTTAAGGCATACAAGAGGACAGAAGGAACTTTGCCATGCCTCTGATGTTCTCTTTCCCCCATATATATTATTTGTTAAATCACACTGGTGCACAGTTTCACAGCTTGTTCCTACTCGCTGTGTGGCTGTGTTAATAGTTACTAGGATGTCAACTCGATTCAACACCCTGGACTTGGACCATCTTTTCTGAGACTTGACCCATTGTTACTGCCTTAGTTTTTACTTGTTTATCATTATCTACCTACTTCAGAGTACTTATTTTAAAAGAATTGCTGGACTGTTATTACCTATTGTTTCTTTCTTCTTTTTTTCCATATCAAGCAATTTCCATTGATTTGATTTTATCTATGCGCTTAAAGACGAGGAGTTTTATTTTTATTTAAAATGAACTCGTTCTATTTACTCACGAAACCTTTTACTTTTATTTCATCTATTTTTTTTTAATGGTTAGTTGTGGGTTAGCACTGAGAGTTGCTGCTGTGAACTGATGATAGCACTTCGCTGCAAATGACAAATGTTTTTACTGGCTATACATTTTGGTATGGTCTTAATTTAATAAAAGTATGTCTCTAATTTGAACATTTGATTGTTGTTATTATTATTATACAGTTTGAGTAGAGTGTGGCGTGGCTGGTTTTACATCTGTTGTTCCTTATCCTTTTATTTTATACTACAACTACTACCATTCTACTTGTCTCCAGTATTTTTATGAAGAAAGACAAGCTTTTTAGAAAATGTGGATTCCACCCTTTAACAGAGGCCAAGGGGATTTAGTTTCATGCGGCAACTTTGGTGCACAATTTTGACCTCTTCTTAGACCATGAGGGTCGGACACAAGAAACTAAGATAGAAAATAATACACAAAATTGCTGTCTATGGGATTCGAACCTGTAATAACTGGCTCAGCACTACCACCGCATTCTCATCAAATGAGCGGTTTCCACTCACACACGAGGCTGCATCTTTCATCAGCTGTATAATAATATTGTTGATAGACTTGTGGTGAGTGATGAAGACTGGCTATAATATTACACCCCCCTGGGCTTCGTTTATGATATAGATGGAAACAAGAGAAATTAATCTAGACCTCCTTATGAGCACTGTCATCTTATTTCCAATACACCAGGCAGTGACTAGAGGTCGTCCCTGGTGGATTCTTCGTCTTGTTTCTTATCAATCTTACTTTTACTTTATAGCTGAAACTCACTTTTTCTAAAAAAAATAATAACCATCTTGATCAATTTACTCTAGTTTTGGACTTTGGGTACCAACAATTAAAATACTTTTGCAGGTAATAATAATGGTCCCTTGTCCACGTCTTTTGAACTGGACTTATTAAATATGTAAATGGTAATGCTTATCCACGATCTTCATCATGCTCAAAGCGCTTTACTATTACTATTACTAATACAATTCAGACCTGTAAATCTTCAGCCAATTGTCTGATTTTAGACTTTTTTACTAGTATCCAAGTGGACTGAAAAGCCATTAGTTTTTGTTTCCACATTGCTATTTTCATTGCGATATGAAATGTTTCAGACTTCTTTTATTTGCCATTTACACCCCTGACAATTACAATGTTCAACTTATACCCAGACAGGCCGTAGTATAGCAAACCAATTTCCTTCTCAACTCCCCGGGCAGCATACAGTGCGAGCTGCTGTTGAAAGCGGGTCAACACTAGCAATCGAACAAGATCTGTCAATGCCCATAGCCTGAGCCAGGTACTCATTCACACCCGAGTCAAGTGGGGTAAATGTGGATTAAGTACCTACAAGGACACACGCCGGCCAGCTTTCCTAGCACTAGCACTGTCAGACATAAATGCGTCAATGTACTCTCTGTACATACACTAAGCACAACAATTTACAACACTTAAAAAAAGCATCGTGTATCTAGCGCCTATCCACGGTCATCACCAAGCTCTAAGCGCCTCACAATACCACATTTATCCCTGGCAAAACATGTAACACAGCAGACGAAACATGCGACCTGTTAGTGTTAGGCACGTATACAATTGTTTGGACAAAGAAAACGCCAGGGGGACCGAATTCTATATCCGCCTCCGATAGGATGAGAAAAATTGTGTAATGAGTCTTTCCCAAGGACTCAGCGTTGGCCCAGGTCAGGACTTGAACCCTTCAATTTCAAGGCGAATATGCTGACCACTCGGCTGCCGACGCCACAAGTGAAGTGAAGAACTTCCCAACTAATGGTTGGAGGATGTTGGCTCGACTTCAATCTGTTTCCATTCCTTTATGAATGCTGTGTACACTAACACTCTTACTTTTCCCCAGCATCAAAGTCAAAGGGCAGTTCAAAACAAATGAAAATGGCAAAGAATATTTTTTCTTGTGAATAATTTATTAAATAATCAAATTTAGACATAGTATATAAATATATATATAAAGTCAAACAGTAACCAGATCAACAGATTATATTATGACTCTGATGCAAATGAAAATTGAAAGACTTCAAGGAAGAGTTCGAGTAAATAAATAAATGAATGATAGCATTTATATAAGCGCTCATCCACGGTCATCACCGTTTATCCCCGACAAAACATGCAGCCTGTTTGGTGAGTATACAATTGTTTGGACAAAGACAACGCCAGGGGGACCTATGAATTGTATATACCCATCTCCGATGGGATGAGGAAAATTGTGTAAAGAGTCTTTTCCCAAGGACTTAACGTTGGACCCAGTCAGGATTCGAACCCTGGACCCTTCAATCTCCAGGCAGATACGCTGACCACTTGACTGCCGACACCACAGAGTAGGATACTACATAATGTAGCTATGATTACTATTTATTCACAGCTTGCTTTCATCAGGTTAAATAAATGCAAACAATATCACGAACATTGGTTATTATGAATCATCATGACGGTAGATATCCATTGTTGTCAAAGTGGGTCTAAGACGATAATGATATCTTGAACTTGAAATAAATAACAACAATAAACCAAGAATGTCCAGGAGCAAGTAAGACAAACATTGCATGGATTTCACAAGAAAAGAAAAGGCGACATAATGTAACATTAATAATCGGAGTGCCATTGCGGCAAGGGAATGAGGAGAGGCCTCGCCTGAGATTCTGTAGTGAACCAGGCTAGAGATAGATACTACTAATTATAATATGCATGCTGCTCTGTAAATAAAACTAAAGTGGAGGATGCATGAAGGATGCATGGAGGATGCATGAAGGATGCATGAAGGTGTGAGAAAGAGAAAGACGGAACGAAGAATGAGGAATGAGAAATGAAAAAATGAAATGTTGCTGTTGTTGGTTGTTTTGTTTTTTTACTAACAGTAACAGTAACAGTGGCCCGGGATTAAAAAACAAAACAAGAATGTCCAGGAGCAAGTAACACAAACATCACATTTGAATTTGAACGAATCCATTTTTCTGAAACTTTTCAATTCCTGCCCTGCTTTTAATCTGAAGATAAATTATTGCAAGTGTAGTTCACTTAGGTAGGCTACTCATTTTCAGCATCCATACGGCGTCAATAGTAGAGAATCAAAGGTTTGAAATAACGAGGTTGTCAGTGTTAACAATATCAATCAATATCAATAATACTATTATTCTAGTAAAGAATCAATTCCCCCAGTAATAAGATCGAATGATCAACAGTAGGTACCCTTCAGCCTTCATGCTAAATCTAGATTTTTGACCAAGATAAAACTGTCCTCTGTACACTGGGGTTACAACAGTTCAAATGATTTCATAACCATAGCAACAATCAATAACAATAACAAGGATCAAATTCAACGTTAGTTACGGCACAACCCGTCATATCATTACCTTGACAACAAGAACTAAATCCATGTTCGAGTGAATTTTTGAAATTCATAAAAAATATCTCTAAAATTATTAGAATAAATTTTGATGTGGGCATTTCTTGGTGTGTATTTATCAAGTCAGTAATTGTTTTATTAAAATTTTATCAAAGGGGTCGACTAAATATTCTTAAACTTTTCGACTTATGAACTCCAGTCGATGAAATAAATAATCTTAATCTGCTCATAGTGCAGTTTGGTGAAGGTATATATACTGTATATAATAAGACCTGTCCATTATCATCATTATATTATTGTGTTATCAATATTGTACAGAAAATTCTAACAATAACAATAACAACAATGAGAATCTGAGAATCTAATAAAAGAAAGAAACATTGACAAAAAAAACTTTTTGGACAGTGAAAACAACTATTTTTGATGAAGGTACATATTTGTAATGGCATCTCAGTTACAAGGAAACAAAACACATCAGGGATGGAGGTGAGATATGATGTCAATAACACAAGCAACATGCAATACAGACACCTACAAACATTCTTTTGTACCACAAACCATCCGTGACTGAAACAGCCTCCCAAATTCAGTAGTAACATTTTCGGATAATGAAAAATTCAAAAAGCTTACATTATATGAATACAACATATCAATATAAAAATGGGCCAAGAAATAAAAGCATGGCATCAAAGAAGTTAAAGTTAAAATCAAGAGAAAACAAATGCTTTCCTGATTATGGGGAAAACTAATAGTAGATAGCTAAAAATAAAGATTTCCTTGTGTATGTAACTAAATAATTTAGATTTTTAGACTAAATAGAAAAATATAATCTTTAAAAAAAATGCTCTTATGATACACACATTTCTCACATTCTTGGCAAACTTAAAGTTGCACTGATCGAATGAAAGAAAGGGTTCTTAAGGCCATTCCAATACTACTAGAGACTGAGCCAAAATGAGAGATAGAGGATGAGAGGAACAAAAGCAATTGAAACATTCTATGAGGTCAAAAGGGTAAAAGTCAATTACTACATACTACTACTACTTCAAACTGTGTGCCTGTCTCAAATGTTTAAACAACCTAAACAGCCCATTAGTCTTAAATTTGCTACAGACACTACACAGATGGACTGTTTCTTCAACAGTAGAAAATGTATCATTATACCTCAGAAGAAACATTGTGATCTCACTGTGTCGTTTCATTAGAAGACGCATTTTCTTACTTTCATTTTCAGCCTTGTATTTATTCACTTCTTCCTGTTCATCAAACAAGTCTGAATCACTTTCTGAACTATAGTGGCATCCATCATCATCATCATGCGCACACTTGGATGATGTCTCCTGCATGGGGAGGCTACTCTCATCATTTATTGCTTCCTTGCCTTGAGAGGGTTTGGCAGCAACTCTTCCTTTTTCTGTTTTCAACTTCAACACTGAAACTATTTTGTAGCCATGTTCATCTTTCCTTATAGTATAGAAACTTTTAGTTTTGACTCTTTTACATCTTTGATTTTTGCCTTTCATTTCTCTTATTTGAGAAGGTTTTTTTCTATATTTATTTGTACCATCATATCCTTCACTCACAGCGTTACTTTCGGAAACCATTTCTCTGAACTCACCTTCTTTGGTACACACTTGTAAACTCTTCCCTCTCGGATCCAAAGCTTCCTTTCTCTAAGCTTACATAATCCCTTCTTGGTTTGTTTTCTATTCTTACACTTCGCCGTGCTTTGTCACTATCACGTCTAATCACTTGCTCTATTCTTACACTTCGCTGTGCTTTGTCACTATCACGTCTAATCACTTGCTCTTTGGTCGTCTTTACTCCATTTTCATTCTGAAGATGCCGTTCTTTAAAGCTCTCAACTGCTTTCTTATTAACATTTTTCCTGCATTTTGCCAGTTTCTTTTTCATGTCCCAAAATGACCTTTTTCTTGCAGAAGATGACTTTTGAGATGAATTGGTATTCAGTTTGTTGAAATACTGTCGTTTCTTATCAAAATCTGCAGCTTCTAAATATGACCTCCGCCGTTTCTTCTGAGACTTTACAACTTGGCCATCATTCTCCTTCACTTCAATTGGGGAAATATTCAGTCTATTAAGGGGCACAGAACATTGAATCAGAGCGTGCTTCAAAAGCTCAATATCCCCATGAACAGACAGTTTTTCTGGAAATCTTCTCCCCCTATCATTATTAAATTCTTTCCCTTTTAAATTCGTACTCATTATTTCAACATCTTCTTTCCCCTCTATACCATCATTCTCCTTCACTTCAATTGGGGAAATATTCAGTCTATCAAGTGGCACAGAACATTGAATCAGAGCGTGCTTCAAAAGCTCAATATCCCCATGAACAGACAGGCTTTCTGGAAATCTTCTCTCCCTATCATTGAATTCTTTCCCTTTTAAATTCGTACTCATTATTTCAACATCTTCTTTCCCCTCTATACCATCATTCTCCTTCACTTCAATTGGGGAAATATTCAGTCTATCAAGTGGCACAGAACATTGAATCAGAGCGTGCTTCAAAAGCTCAATATCCCCATGAACAGACAGGCTTTCTGGAAATCTTCTCTCCCTATCATTGAATTCTTTCCCTTTTAAATTCGTACTCATTATTTCAACATCTTCTTTCCTCTCTATACCATTCTTGGTTGCCGATGAGCAGTTTTCAGGCGTACTTGGCTGAGAACGCGAAGAGCTCCGTTGACTTTCTGGTGAACTGTCGACAACAATGCAATCCAGCATAGGCTTTATATCTTCAATTTCCGATTTCTCCTGTGACTGTGATGGAGCTTCTGCAACAGAAGAATTAAATTTAATATTTTCTGAAGATACTGTATTTTTCATATCATTTGGTTTTGAATAGTGGTTTAAGATTTCCCACATCTGCTGTTTCGTTAATGTTCCAGTATCACTTTTACACTTGGCATACTTTTGCGATATTTCCTCAAGCTGTTCTTCAGAAAAAGGTCCCACCAGTAGTTTAGTTTTAGACTCACCAATACCACAAATGGGGTCATTCTGTGAATTATTCATAACTGTCGCATTCAAACCTGTACCAAGACGTACTGAATTTACCAATGCCGTATTTCCCAAGTCACTCGGCACTCTTGAGATGGGTGCTTTTTCATTTACATTACTAACTATACTTCCATCAAATTCTGCTTCCTTTACGGAGTCCCCTTTAGGTTGTATTGAACGAAACTTTTTTAACACTAAATCTGAGGACTGATTTTTGTTTTCACACATCCTTTTCAACATTTTAGCTCTTAAACCTCCACCAACTTTTTCTAAATGCGACGAGGATACAACTTTCCTATTTTGAAAAGATTTCAATATTCGAGGTGCAGAATGATTATTGACGTCAGAAGGATGGTTCAATGTTTGAGCACTGTCGGTGGGATTCGAAGAAGGTTGTGGTGATATACTTAGCTGACTTGTGGCAATGGTGTTTGTGGTAGTGCTGTTTAAACATGCAGACTTTGGTTGCATGGTTTGAAGGGGAGGCAGATTTGATCTATTCAACGGTAAAGTCCGGGCTGGCAACAAACTGAAAAACGGCATAGGTGGACAGGGGGGAGCTGCTCTTGCAGGATTCGCAAGCCGAAGTGGTGGGGGTTGGAGCAAAATGGTGGACATTACGCTTGCTGGAACGTTTGGTTGTGTCACGTGGGGTAAAATATTTGTGGAAGCAACACTTTGAATCTTGACAGGACTGGATGTACCTGAAACAGACGCAGCAGTTGTTGCTGAAGATAACGGTGCTGGAAGTGGATGCCGTAAATTAGAAAGATTGGGAAGGAGAATGAACCGGTTGCCAATGGAAACAGGAGTTACACAGTTAGCCACGGTACCCCCCATTACTGGATCCGTGTTGGTAGGCATCACGGTGATAGTCTGCTTCGGTTTCATATTGACATTGGTTGTGTTGGTTGGAACACTGCTAGGTAGATTCAGTTGCACTGGAAAGGCAGAAGGCACTTGTGTGTTAGCTGATATCAACAAAGAGTTTGCAGCCGCCATATTGATGATTAGAGGTGGATAAACGGTGGGAAATGAAGCCATTTGTAAAGGGTTAATAAAGGGCGAATTATTTATTAAAAAGTTTGGTGGTATGACTAGAGGTACCCCTGGCCATTGGTTAGAACCGAGAGAGTAGGATGGGACCAGCGTGGCAGGGGGCTGTGACACCATTGGCGAAGACAAATTGATGG
This sequence comes from Dendronotus rufus, assembly GCA_032358575.1. Classification (NCBI taxonomy): domain Eukaryota; kingdom Metazoa; phylum Mollusca; class Gastropoda; order Nudibranchia; family Dendronotidae; genus Dendronotus; species Dendronotus rufus. The sequence goes on from JAULCB010188913.1 coordinate 12,108, forward strand.
GCGAAGAAAGATTGATGGGTGAAACGAGGGTCTTGGAGCTGTGGGGTTGGGTTTGAATATTTCCTTGTAGAGCAGGTTTTATATAGATAGGCCTACATCCTCCATCAACACGTTTTACACCGACTCCGTTATTTCCACCATTGTTGATGAGAACATTATCTATATTTGTAGGCATGAGTACCCCTTTGTCGGGTGCTACTCCGGCCAAGTCTTTCTTCCATCCGGTGTAAAAGACTTCTTTGATTTTTGGAACGCCACTTTCACCTATATTTTGAAAGCCAGGCGTTGAAGGTGAGAGGTTAAAGACAGATTCTATTTTTGTTTGCCATTGGTTGGCCGTAGCTGGAACATCTGCTGCATCTTTGGCTAAGTTCAAGACTGATGAGAAAGCAAATGGTGGCCCCTGCTGGTGCTGCGTAGTTGGAACGCCGTTAGGATTGGACGAAGGAGGAGGGAGTGGCTTGGGGAGGAGGGTGACATTTTTTTTCCGTAGTGCATTATTCTTACTTTGGTCTAGATTTGCTGAATTTGGAAACAAGCGGCCATAATTTTTACTTCCTAATTTTCGACCTCTTCCGTTCCTTTCTTTCTGAATCGCGGATCCAGCGGTTTGAGATGAAGATCTACACGGGATCATGTTGCGTTCTATCAACGCATGGCTGTAGTGTACATCAATTGAGGATGGTTGATCCCGGGGTACATGAGGAGAACCATCACAAGACGTCACCAGAGAAACAGTGAGACCGGGGGGGTCTGTATCCATTTCAAGGACATCATTCTGTTCACAAGGCTCCTCCTTTAGTCTCACTGGAACAAACCCATCTGTATTTTTCATTTTCGATGTAGTAGCACGACAATCGCCTGAAATGAGAAGAACAAAAATCAGCCCTCAAGGATCTTTCGACGAGAAACAAATATAAATAATACATACAAACAAACCTCCATAAAAAATATATATTAACTTGACATTTGATTTCAATCCGATCAAACACCTCAACTGTGTCTCAAAAATATATATTTTGCTGTAACTCCATTCAAAAATTAACTAATGCTTCTAGAAATATATTCTTAAAATCAAATAGGTGGTCTGCAGTTTATTGCAACATTATTTCTAAAACAGAATATATGTAAATGTAAAAGTAAAACTTCTCAAGATAACAAAAACATTAAAATGGGGCAATACTGAACAGGAAAGTGATCGGATTTTCAATGCAAATAGTGGTTTTTACAAAGTAATTTTGTGTGTTCCTGAAGATATATATATATATCTTAGAAATAAATAGTGTTTAAATCATAAGAGAAAGAAAAGGCACAACATTTGTATATTATATATATATATATATTGAGATGAGAAAAGAAAGCAATAGTAATTATCATATGCATGCTATTTGATTAATCTTAAGAGTAAGAGAATGCTGAGAAGGAAAAAAACCGTGATGCAATGATGAGACTTGTTGAAATTGAAAGGCAACTTACAAATAGCACAGGGGAACTAAGAAGAATAAGAAAAACAGGAAATGTTTGAATAATATAACCAACCAAAGGTGTCAATGCTTGGGACCATGACAACCTTCATAATTAATTTCAGAGGAGAAAGTAGTAGAAGTTACTATTTTTGAAAATAACTTGACATTTAGCATGCAGTATAGAGGCTCTCTCATTTTTACATTTAAATGAGAGGCAACACTAGGAGACATGAAAATTTGCGTGGTTAGCAGTTGAGTAATGTGTCGAGTGTATTGCTCAGAGCGCCATTCAAAGACTGGCAGAGTGGGCTTAGTTCCATAGTTCCTGATCCATTTAATACAAACTCTATTTTTTTTTAATGAAATAAAATTACCCTTATTGTCCCAAAGGGCTTACTGCTATTTTGGGTTCAACTCCGAAAAAGACCGAAATAACCAGTGCGTCAGCCGCCAAGCAGAGCCGGAATATAGACAATTGAAGTTTCTTGCCCAAGAAAAAATACGTAACTAGTAAAAGGGAGCGCCATTCTACACTCGGGTGTACGTTGACTGCAGCTAGTCAATGATGACATTAAAAGAAAACTTACTTGGTTGCTGTTTTTATCATTGACTAATACACCCGAGTTTCGGGTGTAGAATGTCATTCCGTTAGTAAAATTAGTAAGATAACGGATTAGGCTTAAAATTCCCTAACTGACCCTGGTGAAATTATACCAAAGTAATAGTTTCAGTTTCAGTTTCAATTCTTTATTTAGGCAAATTATATATACCAAAGTAATAGTTTCAGTTTCAATTCTTTATTTAGGCTTTCGCCAATAATACAGAATGCGACCTAATAATACATACAATCATAACAAGAACATATTAAAACATGACTAGATAACAAAATAAAAAATTAAATGAAGGATGAAGAAACAGTGAGTACCCTGAAAAAGCCATGAGTACCCATTTCTCTTTGGTGAGTACACTAATGATCAAAGTGACTGGTATAAAAATATGTGACAGAAGAGTAATCTACTTGTCCCAGCATAACAACAATCAAAAGCACACCAGTACAAAACTTTTTTCTAGATGTTGGTCTTTCGGCAACTAGTCTGTTGAAATATTTAAATTTCTATAAAATGGGTCAAGGGACCAATGAGTATTTTTTTAACGGTTATAATTGGACCATTGACGGCACCCGCTGGCACTGGTCATCAGGGAGAATTCATTAAACCAATCAAAACTCAGTTCCAAGAATGAATAGATTTCCAGATATTTAGGTATAGATATATACCCTTGTCCAATCCAGTTATCTGGATAATTTCAGGACAGTAAATGAATCAATATGCTACACCTTGATAGGCAATCACCTTGCGAAAGCAAAAGCTCCAGTTTGTATTTTCACATCTTTCCTTCTTTACAAATGTGTGCTGAAACTGTTCCGTGTCCAAGCTGCCAGGGGTAAACTCAAGAATCGGCAGTAAAATTAAAATGAGCTGCTACATGATATTCTAAACACTGAGCTTAAGCTTTTAACAAAGTTATGTCAATCAATGGCAAAGTGGAGTAAGAATGTCAATGACATGTGTTTACGAGTACATACCTGACGCCTGACACGACACTGTGTGTGTTCAGTGTTCATGTAGTATATCGCTTTTATGTTACACATCACGACTCGTGCCTGTCGATCAAATGAAACAGAACGTCTGATTGGACGGAAAGGTCAATAGGGGTCTCATATGACTACAGGGAGGCAAATGATTGGCCAACCGTCAGTTCGGCGCTCTGTCATTGGTTGGATAGACAACGAATGATTGTACAGTACCTAGGCTAATCACTAGGCTAGCAACACAGCTGCGTGTACAGTACACGGCGTTATATTACTGGACTTTAAGTTTGCAGGCCAGGCCAGTTTTATTGCCCCTGCCAGGTAAACAGCCCGGGGTCAAACCGGTAGCAGCTACCTGCGCAATCTTCACCTATTCCATGAGTTTCGATAGCCTTACAATAAGTTGAATAACACCCGTGTCTATTTTAGTATCAAAATGAACAAAGAACGCATCTTTATGATACAAACAATTTGGTTTAAATTTATTGGGTGGATCAGAAGATATGGGTCATAGAATTTTAAGGAAAATAATAAAAAAATTCACACGTGAGTACAACATGTTTAACATAAAAAACGATATCTATCTCAGCTACGATTGCAATGCAATTTTCACCACACAAAGTCAAGGGGACACTCATTGAAATTAGAAAAAGAACACAACAGACTCAGGATAAGAAGCAATTACTTTTCATTTAGAACAATCAACACTTGGAAT